>APFE030078845.1:2205-14763 GCA_000404065.3 Pinus taeda | reverse complement strand
AAAGTAACCTTGTTGTCCCAAACAAAAACACTATTTTTGCTTTGCCATGCAATCACTAGTGTACGATTTTCATTTGCAGAAGTTGGTTACATGTTCAGATCTTTGAATGCTTCATTGCATAGTTAATATACATGGTTTCCTTGCAAATAAAGCTTCAATTCATTTGCTTTACTGTTAGCTAGATCAGATTAGGTTGGCATAACTAGGTCTTTGATTACTTGCAAGTATTTATTGATTCAGTTGGAAATATAAATTGCAGAGCACCTGTACCACTTCTTCATTCACCCAAACTTTGTCAGACCCATCTGTTCCATCCCCTAATTGGGTTTCTTGCCTCACGTTTGTCATTTTGCCCACATAACCCTACCTTTCTGTGCAAACATCATTTCAGCCCTCTTTGAACCAATTCAGCCATCTACACCTTCTCTCAACTCCATCCACTAGTCCCTGGACCACTTCAAACCCCTATTCTACCTCCATACCCACTCCTTCATCTTTCCTCACCCATCCATCCTCCAAAATCCCATTTCTGAACATCCTGTAGAAATTCCTAAACATCCTGTAGAACCCCTGCAGACTTCCTGTAGAAGCTCACAAATGAGGTTTCTTGATAGCCAAACTCTGTGAAACTCTCTGGAAGGGCGTTAGGGACCCCTTAGGCCCTCTATGAACCTTCCCAACCTCTTCCAAGCATTTCTTCTCATCGATCCACCTCTGCACAGTCAAGAACAGTGAAAGCCTATGCATGATAATTCTGACAACTTATTCAAAAATACAAAAAGATGTTTTCTTCAGATAGAGGTAATCTAGACACATGTATTTTACCTTCCTAGAAGTAATGGCATCTCTTTCAGTAGCTTGCATCCTCTTTTTTTTGCATCAGTGGGACTAGCTGGTCAGGTTAGGGTTTGCTAGGGTTTGCGCTTTCTTTCAGCTCTTCAGTTTCTTTTCGCAAGCAGGTTAGCTTCCTTCGAGTTAGCTTCCATACATTAGTTAACAAGCTTCTTCTCAGAGCTCATAGAAGTTGGCTTGAGCCCCTAGCAGACTTGTGCCAGCTGACCAAGTAAACGCTGCGGCAAGAGCTAGTACTTATGCATACAGCACCGTCGTTTCCAAGTTTGTTACAAACTACTGAGTTGATAAAAGTAAGGAAGGGAGTTCTAGGAGTTGCAGCATTATTGCTACAATACTGGAGCCCACTACCTATGCATTGTACTTATCTTTCATTCATACCCTAGGCTTCCCAAATCGTGTGCACATCATTCCCCTACACTCATGCCAGTCGTCAAAGCTCCCCTTGTGCACACCCCACCACCTTGGGGGCGTAGTGCGCAGTACCCAGTCCAAGGCCTAGAATCATTACTTTTTCGGCACCTCCCTTTCAAATTTATTCAAGAAGGTATCTACCTCACTTAGACCATCATAAGTAGGCAGGTCTCTTACTTCTGTCGATATGCAACGTAGCGACCTTGTCATCATATTACAGTTCAATGTAGTTACCTCATGTAACTGATTCTTCCATCGCTCCATCTCCTCATTTGAATCCGAAGTACAGGAGATTTCGTGCTCCCATGCAATCTGCCCATCCGCAGCGAGATTCACCCAATCCTAGTTTCGCAATGTTATCTTATAGATGCAGTCCAAATCATCATCACTTTCATAGTCGTGCGTTGTCTCCGTATAGTGCAATCCTTCAACAAGGTTCAGGGGTATAATTACACATAGTGACTTCTTTTCAAAAATCATTTTTCTCTTTTTTAGATTAATCACCCCGTTCATGTCAGGGGCCCAATCAATTCCTAAGAGTGTGGGGTAGGGGTTGCTGTCATCGACAATCTCTATCATTTCAAAGTTTGCCAACGCACTTGCTCCCTCAATATCCACAGTTATTCCCTACATTCGCCCCATGGGTATTATTTTTTGCTGGTTCGCCATTCGTAGCTAAATTAGAGACAGTTGCAGCACAGGTTGCCCCATTCGCTCCCATGTTTGTTTCAGTAGAACATTCACAACCTATCATAAATCCCAGATGACTTGATCCATCTCATATTCTCTGATCTACGTGGTCAGTCTCTTTTCTCTTCCCGTTCTTGTCTTATGTTTTCCGATCTCCCTAACTACACACGGTTCTCCTGGCGCAGTCCAAGCGCAACTGTTAATGAGTTCCTGTAACCCTTTCACCACCTTACTGTCATGCAATAGCTTCATACATGTTTCCAGTAATGTTGTGAGCATAGACAAGTCCATCACCAACTCCAGTTTATCTTTGCTTCCGGAAGTAGAAGCATCTGCGAAGCTCTTCTTGGCTTCCATGAAGGTTTTCCGAGTGCACTCCAAATCAAACTCTACTTCCTTCGCCATAGTTTTTCGAACCCAAGTGCTATATTCTGGTTGTTTTCCTTTGTCATCTCCCATCGTGATTCCACTTTGGAGCACAATGTTCACATTCAGATCTTCCTCGCGTGGCTCAGACCTCATCATCTGTAGGTTCTGAGTCGGGGGAGGAGGTAGCGCTCCTTTGTTGTGTATCCTAGCTATCAGTGTAGGAAAATCTTATGTCTCATGATCAAACAAGTTGCAATACAAACACGATGGGCGTGTTGGATTGGTGAAATCGTGGGTATAATGCCTTGGCCCCCGCAATTGTAGCATATCAATTGTCCGCAACCTCTTCTAGGTCCTCCTCCGCCTCGACCTCGTCCGCACCCCTGAAATCTTGTTCGCACCATTTCTTCATTTTGGTCAAGGGGCTGCGTTTCAGCCTGAACTCTATAGGTGGGCATTCTATCCATCATTAACTCGTAGCTTCTATAAGTGCGCTCATCATGTCCCACTGACCTACAAAAGTTGTAGAACAACTATTGCGAATTTTGCATATACTTTTGTAACAAGTGACAATTGTCTATGGCATGTTTTCCTGCTATTTGACAAATTACACACCACAAAGCAGGTGTCGCACTAGGTCCTTCTTGCGCTTCTGGTATTAAGGGAATATGTCCTCCTCCTGCAAGGTAATTTGTGAAAACTAGGCAGTGGTCCTTGTCATGACCCTGACCCTTGCATTTTACACACCATACCTCTTCACACACTTCTGGTCGAGTTGTCCTGTCCTTGGATTTCAGAGATCTGTGGTTTGTGCTATTTGAATCTTTGATCGGAGAATCCACAGTAAGATGATTTTTACACCAACGTTTCGAATCCCAAATGGGATCCATCATCAGGGTAAAGAGAAAGATGATAAAGATGATGGATCCCATTTGGGATTCGAAACGTTGGTGTAAAAATCATCTTACTGTGGATTCTCCGATCAAAGATTCAAATTGTCCTGTCCTGTTTCAGACTCTATATCTCAAGGCATAAATTATTCAGTTGCATGTGGATCTGCTGAACTCCTAAGTTAGGATCCTGCATCGGGGTCTCATGTAGCCTCATAAAAATCTCTAAGGCCTCTGCCTGAGTCGTTATCTTCTGCTGCAATAGCACACTTCTTAAATGTGGCATTAGCGAAGATACAAAGCACTCGTGATGTTGTCCATCCATCAGATTCATATTAGCTTCACGAATAGTACATTTCAACCTCTAATCCAACTCCCAAGGAGTCTCACCTAGTAGCATTGTGATCTCTTTGAATCCAATGATTGACTGTACTTCAGACTTCGGCATATTAAATTCTCTATTTAGCACTGCTTGGATATCTGTGATCCCCGCATCCGGATTATCATTGGAGTCCTTAATATACCAAGTTAGCGCATAGTCTTGTAGCACGCTAACCAGTGTCACTTTTTTTATATTGTCATCTGTAACTCCTTGCGCTTCCCATACAGTCCTTACCACTAACTAGAATTGGTTTGGATTCTCATTTCCCAAACCCTTGAACACACGCAACTTCACTATGCTTGCCATATTGAATCGTTGTGGCGGTGGAGGTGGTACGAGTGAAGATGGAGGAGATGGTGGTGAAGTTGGTGGTGGTGTGTGGTATTCACAAAATTCTTTGCCTTATCAGATGGATCGCACTTCACAGTGAGACCTTTGCGAGCTCTTCCTCGTCCCCTCGCGAAGATGAAATCAAGGGGCTAGTTTCTGGTCCCTCACTTCCTTCGTTCCTATAAGCTTTTCCACTTCGTGTAGCCTTGAACATCAAGGTAATTACATAAACCTCTTTTTGCACAATAGCATTTTAATCCAAGTATTCAAAGACTTTACATACTTACCTCCCAGTCCTTTGAGAAAGTGTCGCTCTGCCTTGTTGTAGCTAATTGAGGTGTCAAACGCGAACTCAAAAATGAATCCTCCTATAATACAATTGAGCCAATGATCAACAGCGCGCGCGATCTTATCCTCTAGTTCTTCTATCCTTCACACTAACTCTGGGGTCCACACAATAGGATTGTCAAGTTTCCACCTTCCTTGGCTATCGGCTAGCTTCACGATCCACTCGTATAGCTCATTAGGCAAGGACACAAAGAAGATTTCATGGATCTCTGTGTATAGATAGTAGTCTAACCACTCTTCTTTTGATAGTCACAGGTTCCTGTTCTCCTACGCTGCGAACTCATGAATTCTTTTGTCCAACCAACCTTCAATCTCCTTAGTTGGATTCCAATGATACGACATCAGACATCTCTATGCAGATTCTAGTCCCGGCAACGGAACCATTTGTTGGCTTGAGGGGGCCTGACCCAAGTTCGAAGTTATTTAGTCAAACAAATCCCTACACTACTGGCCCTTTCGGCATCAGCCCGTGGAGCGCAGATTGAAGTCTCACCTAAAGTAGTATGGGGGGATGCTGGAACCAAGTTTCTGCACCCTTGAGATGTCTGTGGTGTCTATTTATTCCAACTATGCTTTCCTTTGGGCAGGTTACTTTGCCCACTGTTCTAACCTTCAATACCATCAAAATTTGTTTTAATCACCTTTCACACAGCCCTAACCAAGGGTTGAGATGCTTTCATGCTGCTATGGCAGGAAACTGCACTATTTCCCCAGACTACACTGTGAATCTTACTTATCTTCTTATAGATGTTAGTCAACTTCGCATAAATAGATCTTCTATCTTGTATTCACTTAATCAACACATTCATACATATTCGCGCATCATATAAGCATTAAAATTGCAATGCATATTCAATATAACAGATGCATAAAAAAAGAATTAAATACGCAGAATGTATATGAAACTTCTCTTTATTAATGCTCTAACTGTTACAGACTCAACTCGCCCTGTACACTCAGCTGCAGGGGTCCACGCACTCAGTTATGGACTACTAGGCCTCTGTGCACTCAGCTGCAGAGCCTTCCCCTACTCTATGACCCAAAACTAGACTTTACACTTCATATATGACTCAACTCTTCATCCTTAGATCCATTATTCCATTCTTCTTCTAACTACTTAGAGCCTCGCTCTATTATACAATCCCATGGTCTGCGGACCATGGGTATATCTCTATAGCCGACATTACAATAACAAAATTGAGGGTGGACAACCTTATGGCTCTTTTACAAGCTATGCACCCACAAAATGCGAAGTATTTACATTGAAGTTACAAATTTTGACCAAAATCTAGGCTCTAAGTCCCAAAACTTCCCTTGGGGGATCCCAGGCCCAAAAATAATATTGAGGCCACTTTGATTCTTTCTGTACCATGTCTCAACCCTAGATCTCACGGTGCTTCAACCTGTCATCATGGTCATAACCTACACCTAATAAAGATAGTCCTGCAAGTAGCCTCTGAAACCATATTTCTTCTCAACTTTTCAATCCAGATGCAATATACTTGGCTTTTGCAATACTAAGAGCGACATATGTATCCTTCATGCTCATCCAAGAACTTATAATGGAACCCAAAATAAAGTAATGTTTTGATTAACTCTTTTTTCATAAACACTCTTTTCCCAATATAAATTTGTAGTTGTACTTCACTGCTTGAGAAAAATCAGAAGTGACTTTATATAGCCAACTATACCATGTTGGTACTCCAACCCATGTTGAGCAACATTACTTGGCTCATAAGACTATTCAATTTCCTTTCACCAAGTTCATCATCACAATTGATTTACTGTCACCATGATTAGGTGCTTCCTTTCACACTGAAACATAACCTGATGTGGTAATTCTAGTTGCTCCCTTTATCACTGCTGATTGCTAGCTATCTATCCTGACAATGTCAATGACAATCCATGATTTTGAACTCAACGGTCTACTCCCTTTGAGGCTAAAGAAAGGTTCTCTTACTACTCCCTTTATTATGAATGCAATTATTTCTACCATAACTACTCGTTCTAACAGATGATTCCTTATGCTTCCGTCAAAGACAAACCATACAGGATTAACCAAAGTCAAACCCTTCTTCAATCATGATACTTCTTTTCATGTACCTAAAAAATTTGAGGTGGCTCTATGTACACTTCTTCCTCCTTAATTATTATATTGAGAGAAATGATCTCTACATCCTCCTGGTGTAATTTTCAAAGAAAAGATAATAGTTTTAACAGGAGTGTACCTCTTAACTTGGAACAAATGTCTTTACATGATCCTCTCCATCTTTCTGTGAGAACCTTCTATTCAAATCTAACTTTTCACTTGTCTATGCTACCATAAACTACACGTTATATCTTGCAGATCCATTTGGAAGTAATTATTAGCTTCTCTTTGACAGAGTCGAGGGATACTTCAAATTTACTAATCTACTAGCTTCCTCTGAACTTGGACTTCATCTAGTATAATCTATATCAACACAAATCATGGTTCTGGGAAAGTTCATTTTGTTAGACATTTTTCTTTGATCTTCCACTACTTCCATCTGCTTCCAAAATATTGGTAGCCTTCATTATTTACCTACAATCCTCACTAGGAGGCCACATAAAAAAATTACAACCAAATAAAGGATATATAGACAAGAGACTAACTAATAGTAAAAACAATGATAGTAATAATCAAAGAAGAGAGATATAAAATACTTATCTTTTGAGAATTATAGGGGAATGTTTGAGAATTATAGGGGAATGTTAGCTCCCTCTTTATCTTAATTTCCTTGCATCCATTTTGCAACTTTATCATCATGTTCCTCATCATTAGTATGATGGAATTCCTTCCTTGATAGGGTTATGGTTTCTTCTTTCAATAAAAACGTCATCCTCCAATACTTAAGATCTAGTTCTAAGGTTTTGTACAAACCATAGAGCTCTCTTAATCATTTTTATTCAAGACTTACCTAGGGTTTTCTTCCTTTTATGGAAAACGTCTAGCTAGGATTCTATCTTTAAACCCTAGGGCTTCATTATCCTTTAATATTATTCTATATTTTACAAACCCTAACTTTTTAGAACTCGTTTTTAAAGACCAACAATCTTTACAATGTGCCAATTTCCCCTTCCATATTTCACCAAATAATCATGGATATACCATAATTATTAAGGATCTCAATAAATGTGATATATATTTCTTAGGAGGGCATATCTAATCAATGCTTTGCAATAATACTTTTGCAAATATGTATCTTCAACTAATCATAGATTTTTTACTTTTTTGACCCAAGAGTTTATCATAGAAATAATAAGGTTACATATTAATATTTGTAAATGTCTCATCTTAATTTTTGGTTTTTCAAACTTGAAATGAGAACTCGGCCTCTTTGTCATATTCATGATACTCTTTCTTCAGAAGCATGCTAGTGATAATGATCCCTTCTCTTTCTTGTCTTGATGTGCAAATAATATATTTCAAGGTTGAGCATCCATGATACCACTCTTAAGATATCATTTAATGAGTCATATGCAATCTTGCTTTTGAACATATAATGCAACATTTCAAAATAAGAGCACAAATTCAATATATCTCATACTTCATCCTTTCAATACATGAGTAAAGGTCACATATTTTTCCTATGTTATATTAATGACATGGGAGTCTCCAGGGTGAATGAAAATTGCCTTGAAGAATGATGGGGGGCTCATTATGGATGGTTGTGACAAATTTTGAATCATATTAGACTCCATAGCCCAAAGAACTAGGCACTAGTCCAAGAAGTTTGGTGACTCAACTTCTCTTCTCTCCATCCTTTCTCCTCTTTAAATTTTCGGCCTCTCTTTGCTTGGATGACTAGATAGGGCATCAAGTGAAATATTTTAGAGGAGTAATTTTTGAATTCCAGTTGGATAAAACTAGGATCTCTAATTTTGGTTGATGTCTCACAGTGATTCATCCATAAATCCTTGTTCCCTAGAAAGGGAACCTAGCTTGTATTTCCTTGGATAGGTGCCTTTCTTGAGGGTTGTATGAGTATTGTATTCAGTGGAATAAATCATAAGAGACACTTTCTCCTCCCTTGCTTTGAGCTAGTAAGAACTTTGGAATTATTTCTTCCCACACTTATTCATAAAACCCTAGGTCTAGCGCAAGCATTTCTTAGGTCTTTCAAATAGAGCGAAGGGAATTTAGGAAGTGTTAAATCATCACATAGAGATCCTTTGAGAGGTCCTACCTCATCTCCTAGATTCTTGACCTTATTTCTTGGAGAGCATGTTAGCTTCTTTGAGCACTGAGCCTTTATTGTGCCTCTCCTCAAATGGGCTTTGCTAAATCATTTAGTACCTAGTTATTGACTCATCAATTTCAAGTGATTTCATTCCTACCGAGGCTCCTCCCATCACTGAAAGTTCGTAAAGAGCAGGGGGCATTGGATGACTCAGTGACAATGGGTCATTTTTCCATTGTTGTCTCTTAGTCTAGTAGTTGACCCTTAGGTTTCCATTCCTTAGGGCCTTTTTATATTGTGTGGTAACATTTTTGGTGTCATTGCTAGGTAGGAAGAAAGTCTCTCTCCTTGGTCATATATTTGGAGAGGAAATCCTTTCAACGACAATACAAATCCTCTTATGGTAACTCCATCAGAAGAATGAAGTCCTTGTTCTTCATTGACCTTCAAAGTTAAATGCTTAGAGGGTGAAGAATGAGCCTAATGAGCCCTCCAAAATTTTAAAATAATGTGCTAAGAACAAGCCTTGGTCACAAGCCAACTAAGTAGATATCACAAAATATGAATAAGTCATCCATATGCAACTCGAGTTGATGATGTCATCATGATGTAGGGTCGTTGGAGGGCCACATTGAGTCCTCTAAGTGCCATTATGGGAGAGAGGGATCTAATAAAGATGAATTAGGGGATGGCCCCTAGTTTTTCATGCAAGTCATCATGTGGGGCCCCAAAGTGGGTTTGGGGCACATTTACTGATCTCTTGGGTTTCCAAATTAAAGAAAATTGTGTACAATGCTCCAAATGAGTGCTTTGATGATGGTGCCTACCCTCCCATGTCTCAAGTGTGAGACAAACATCTCGTAGACCTTATATCAACTGCCCTAATCATGTTGATCTAGTTGGGTCACTCTATTCCATGTGCATGATCATGTGAAGAATGTAAATTGTTGAAGGTGTTAAGGGTGCACATGGCATGAAATGATTCTCAAACACATGATGGTGCCCCATGGTTCTAAACGAATCCCTTCTAAATGTCAATATCATCCTCCGGTTGGATTGTGCCCTAGTTAAGGTTCTCATCCCATGATGAAACCACACACCAATTACATATAAGATCTAATGTTCTTCCTCACCATTAGGTACAATAATTCATTAATGCATGTAAGTGAACCAAGCTTGTTAATCAAGGGCACACATGAGACTTCATAATGGTTTTCCCTTCCAAATTTGGGGCTTTAAGCATGTAATAGTGTTACCTCCCTAGGTAGGAGAGGCTAATAAACAACCTTATTAGGTGTTCGTAGCCCCGAAGCGGAAAGACAGGTCCAAGGTACATCCTTTAATTGATATGGGTCATGTGAATAATGATGAGATAGATAGGGATACATGGGTATCAAAACCAAATACCATGGGTTTGAGGATGGTAATGATGATGGATGTCCACATATTTAGGTGTATAGATGTAGGAAGGAGAAATCATTGATACATGAGTTACCTTGTCATTTACTTTTCCACCCTTATTCATTTTCCTTTTTCCTTTTCTTTATTTTTTCTTGGTATTATTGCTTGGGGCTCCAAGAGATGGGAGCATGTTGTGTATGATATTAGCAATTATTACCCCCTTAAGGTGGGGTATTGCATCACCCACTAGGGGTTGGGACGTGCATGGGTTCCTTAATGATGTGGGGGCACTCATGGGGCCCTAGGAACTAGGGTGATGATGAAGGGGTAGAGCTCATGTTTGGCTTTTTCGCATGCATTAATATAGTGTCCTAACCATATTTTGCATTTTATAATATTATTTTCTTTTGTTTCTTGCTTATGACCATGATATGCTTTTAAATTCTTCTTTTTTCATTGCATCAACCTCTAGAGCAACATTTTTGGGCCTGACCCAAACACGTGGATAAGGAGAGGGGGTCTTCCAATGCCTTGTCGACCCAGTGGTCATGCGGACCCAAAGAGGGAATATGATGAAATAGGGTTTGTAATGTGCATAGGGGAGTGAAAAATGTGAAATAGGAAAATGAGACCGCGCTACCAAAATTGGGGTTCCCAAGTAGTGCCCTTCCGGAAGCTATAAGCCAATAGGAGAGATCCCACGAGACGAGGATTGAGGATTAACTGTCTCCCCCCTAGCCCTCCACCCTCTCCCCATTTAAGGCGAGGGAACAAAACTACAATCAAAACCCCTCCTCCTTCTAAGTTACCCAATAATCCATTTCTAATGTTCCCAAGGAAACACAAGCATAAGAACCTAATTGCACAATGAAAAACATACCATTAGGATTGGATGGCCCACCTTCAAACATATGCTCTCGAGAGATGGGTGAGGGGACATATGAATGGTTCAGGGAGTAGAGATCAAATGACACAATATGTATCGACTACACTGGTAGTTGTCAAGGGTTGCTAACTACTGATTGAACACAAATCTAGGAGAAAAATCCTCACATGGGGTCACCCATTTTCGGTGGGCAATAGGGCCAAAGGCTCTCCAAACTAGCTACTTTTTTCATGAGACTCAAATTTTGTTTCTCACTCGTTATACTTTGGAAAGTGTATACATCCATGCCTTGATGTTTTGTGGTAATGTTCATAAGTCTTAGCTTTGAGTCATGGCTCCAAAGTAAGAAAATTTTATGTCAAAAAACTTAATTATAAAATTTTTAGAACTAATAATATAATTGATTTACCTCTAAATATATATTTGTAAATTTGCTATAAATAATGTAAAATTATCTTTTCCATAATTTATTTTCCTATAATTAATATTAAAAATAAAATAAATATATATAATGTTAAATTTAATTTAAAATCACAATTAAAAATTATAAAATATTCCAAATTATATGGGAATTTGAGACCATAGTAATTCTTACTAATAATTTTATTTACATCATTCAACACATCCCTGAAAAACTAAATTTAATTTAATTTCTTAAGATCGATAGTATGAAAAAACCTAATCTGCATAAATACTAATATAAGGATTGGGGATACTAATATAAGCATAAGAAAAGATAACAACCATCTGCCAAACCACGCGATAATTGACAATTCATAATACTTATGAGTAACTTTATTTGTATCATTGAACATATATATCAAAAACTAAATTTAATTTAATTCCTTAAAATTGATATTATGAAAAAGTCTGATCTGCCTAAATACTAATATAAGCATTGGGAAGATAACAGTCATCTGACCGGAATAATTCCACTTAATAAAATCCCTTTAAAAAGTATAGTTGTATTTTAATTTTGAATTTAAATTTATGATAGAGAAGAAAAAATAATTTTTTTTTAATTAAATATATTATAAATGAGAAATTTAGACAAATGTTTTTTTGGATTAATCATATTATAATGATGTGATTAATAAAGACATGTATTTAATACCCTAATACTCTTTGGTTAGACGAAGACCCTATCTTGGCTAGTAGATACAAAAGGAGCTCTGAAGACCTCAGGGAAAAAAATTTTGGGTCAGAGCTAGTCAAGCTCTGTAGTGCTCAGGATCTCATAATTTGCAACGGTCTAAAAAAGTGGCCCAATTCCAGCAAGATGACCTGCATCCATGGACTTGGTAGCAGCGTGATAGACTACGTTATTTCCGATCTTCCATTATACAACGAAATGATAAACTTTGACATCTTAAATGACCACGAGCCTGACTCCGATCATAGGCCTTTACTTATAACCCTCAATTTTGTCATGCATAGAGTTCCCATAGAAAATAATACTTACAACCAGAAGAACTTAATATTTGATAAAAATAAAAAGGACCTCTTTCTAAATGAATTAAAAACTAATTTGCCTCCTTTATCTAGTATAGACAACATAGAAGACCTTTATAATAATTTTACTACAACCCTCTCATATTCTATTAAAACGTTCTCAATTGAAGTCTCAAATAATAAAAGAAATAGCAAAACCAATCCTTGGTATGACAAAGATTGTAAAATTGCGAGGAGAGCAATTAAGGAAGCTGTTGATGATTCTCTTAAAATGGACAAGATAAGAATATACAAAGCCCTAATTAAAAGGAAAAAGAGGCAGTACATTCATCAAAGACAGGA
>APFE030078840.1:11837-24487 GCA_000404065.3 Pinus taeda | reverse complement strand
TACCCAGAGATAAACATGTTTTTAAGTGACTTTCTCTCTTTTTGAAGTTTGACATGTAGAGCAGAGGTATGAGGCTTGACAAGGAGGATAATATGACTATTGATGGAGCCATATTAACTGCAGATAGTCATGGTGACAAATTTCAGTGTAACAGGCTTCATGCATCCTCAGCCCGGTTCAGGGACCAGTACCACCATCTGTTTTTCAATTAGGAGATTCACCCCATCAGCTTTGAATCCAATCCAGCCATCCCCCACAAAAAACATGAGAGAACCCATCTCATCAAAGCTATCAGGAAATGGCATGGCTAGGTTGAAAATACTGTCACACCTAGCAAAACCCATGCCATGGTAGAAAAGAAACACATGCAATCCCATGCATGCCAAATCTAGCAAGGAAAATACACATGCAAGTTGATACCTGCAATGAAGCCTCTTGTAGTTGCTTGATCCTGCCTTTCTCTACTTGATCCTTGCTTCCACTTGTCTTCTTTGTCTTTCTTGCTCCAATGCCAAAGTGTTCCAAGAAAACTCTAAGTAACCAAGAGTATGAGAGAGAGAGAATAATGAGAGAGCTCTAAAACTAAACTGACCAAGTCTTGCCCACTGATTCTCATAAGCCTTTTTATTAATGAGGCCTCTATTTTCTTCATTTTCCATTATTTTCCTTCAATTTCCTCCTCACATGCAAAATGTGACCTTTCACCTTCCTTTTCTTATAATTTCCATTATTTTCATAAATAAATGTGCCAAAATACCTTTTTGCCTCTTTAATGCTTTAGCCATTGCCTTTTCCAATTTCCTTATCCATAAACAACCAAATGAACACCCCCTAGGATGTCTTTCCCACCATTCAGCTTGGAATATGTGTCCCATCATCTGTGGTATTTATATATTTTTACATGGAATTTTCACCAGGGCTATTACAGAACCCTCCCCCTTCGGGAAACATCGTCCTCAGTGTTCAATGACACCTATAACCAACATGACTACTGAAAACAAAGCATACTACCCATGGTGCTCTATAACACAGCTCGTTGTAATATTTACAATGAAAGATTTCCTCAAAATAAAAACATCATGACAACATGACAATGTACCACATACGGGAGCTTTATACATAGCTCATTATGGTATTTACAATAACCACATATACACATATTCACATATGCACATTTTCTCAACCAACAAATAAAATAATATGAATCTGCAACAAGGGAATCTAGAGGCTCACACCTCCACCCTCAAAATAATACTAGGATCCACCTCCTTCCCAGGAAGTCCAGAATCCACTATAAATTCAAATCTGCATCTAATGTCTAGTGCTATAATCCTGGGCCACTTGTCCTCTCAATGAACAGTTACCGACTTATCGTTCTAGGGCACAATCCCAACGTGTATCTGATTCCATATGGAAATGCTAATGACCAAAACAAATCCATCTGTGACCTTCCCTTCTCTACTACACAGTCCCTCAGGAATCCAGTCACCTCTTCCGTGCAGTCACTCACCTTCCAAGTTCCACTGGCACCCCCATCCCGGGCAATCCATCCCTTGGCAAGGCTTCCTCGCATCAAAAGATACAAAAACCAAGACATATACCCGCCTCAACATATCATAGCATGCTCATGGAAATCAATGGACACTATTCCTGAATACTTTGCCAACACACAATTGCATGTTTCAGTTCCTTTGCTACTACTACTAATTCTTGTAGTCTATTTCAACCACTCAACTGGGCATGTTCATGCATTCCTGTACCAAGCACATAACTTCCATTAGATTTAAAATAAATTGAAATAAGTTCACATCATACCTCATTAGTAGCTTGTCAATAAGATACATTTGCAATCCTATTCGCTTCCTGTCACAACAAGTCAAACTAGCATACTTGACCAAATCAACATATATAAAAATATCACATCAGGTTAGCTCAAACACAACCATCATAGATCAAAATCATAAATCACATGTAACCATGATAAACCAGAATCATAGATCATAAGCCATAATCATAGTTCACATGTAATCATCATATACGATTATCATAAGTCACATGCATAATAAAATTGAAATAAAATGTTGATACTTATCCTTTCATCAATCCTTACTTCTAGCTTTGTCTTTATTCCATATGCACCTTAGATCGGTTGCTACACCCGACAAACACACAATGCCTTCTCCTCTAGCAGGTTCACATACACATTGTTTGCATCACACAAATACAACCACACCTGACACACAACACCATGCAATACATGCACCTACACCTGACGTACAATGCATACACCTACAACCAGTGTACAACATAGTGCATCCATCTATACTCAATGTGCAATACTACCCAATACATGTAACTACGCAAAGCATGAAACAACGAGTACACACGCCACAATACCATGACTACATTATGCACATACATAATACCACATGCCCTCAACATAGCATGTACGACATGCGCACAATACCACATGTGCACCAATACCAAATGTACAACATGTACATAATACCACCTATACAATGCACCACCTTCACAACATGTGCACAACATCACATGTACACGGTGCCACCTACATAATGTGTACATAGCCACATGTACACTACACCATTGTACAATGTGTACACAATAACGCCTGTACATAGTACCACACGCACGATGTTTACGTGACACCATATGTACATAGCATCACATGCACGACATGTACACAGTACCACTTGTACAATCATGCACACAACACCATATGTACATAGCACCATATGTACAACATGCATGCAACACCACATGTACATAGAATTGCATATCCAAGACGTACATAGCATCATCTGTACACAACACAGCATATCCAACATGCACAGAGCACCATATGCACACACGTCTCATATACATCATGAAGACAGTACAATATGTATACAACACCCCATATGCAATATTCACACAACCCTATTTGTGCCATCCTATACATAACATTGCATAAATAACAAGTACACATGCTATATATACGCAACACCACAAGTGCACACATCATAGATGCAACATATGCAATGTATGCACAGCAATAGTACCGCACATCGAAAACCACATTGTTCTTACCAAGAAACCTTACTTCCAGTATCTCATCCACGTTTATCCTAGCATGCCACAAACCACACTGCTTTCACTTTGTTGATGTATCCTTCAGCATTACCTGTTATAACAGAGACATAGGAATAATACAAGTATGCAGTATCAAATCATATCCACATGATACTGACCTCATATATTTGTCGTGACTATTCTTCCCAATTGATTCCTCGTAAGACCAGGAACCTCTTCATGTTTTTCTCCTGCATAAGCAATCATTCCTCCACAAGAATGATCACTGACAACCATGTTAGATAGTAACATAAATACATGGATACATGCATGCATATATAAACGTTAGCACAAAACAATCATGATCCTATCAGACAACGACATACATACATATATATTCTACATACATATATAAACATAACAAAATCATGATTATAACATAATTACCAGATAACATAAGGTCTAGGTTAAGAGAAATTCCTTATTTATTCAACACATGCACAACATTGAGAACAACAGTTCCCAACATAGCCAAGGCATATGACGCCTCAAATCCATTTACTTTACCTTTTCATGTCACCTTCCCATGACTACACTGCTACCGTCCATTTACCACAGTGGACCCAGCCAGTGCAACCGACTATCATAGTCTTACCTTACGTTGCGCTTACTCATGCACAAAGCTTCATCTAGGTCTTATATCATCAGTTTGGTACCGCACATCACTCAACGAGCTCCTATAACTTTCCTCTTTCCCAACCAATTCTCCGAGTTCAAAACATAAAAGGTAAGAACAAAAACAACAACAACAACAAGAAAACCATGAAAACCAATAATAGCACGACTCCACAAACAAAGTGGTATGGCCATACTCTAGACATAAACAAGTTTACAAATCAAACTCAACAATTCATAAAAGACCAAAAATCACAAGACTAATAAAAAACACCATGACTCAATCCCCATGGTTCCCAAGGAAATTTCAACCCGAGCCTTCATCAAGTTTTCATGGCAACCTCTCTTGCCATGCAACTCCCTACATCATGCTCACACATGTCAACCACATCTTCGAAATATCAAGACAATCGTATCTATTAATTTGAAATCAACCATTACCAAGACTAACAATCATGTCATAATCCATAGTCAACTCATAGTCATCAGTCATAATACTACAACTATCCCCTACTATAATCAAGTACATATCAACTATCTCAAGACATATATTTTAGTACAATCATCTTAAAACAAAATCATTTGAACACATACTCATATTAAGCAATTCATCAATCATTCAACCACTTGCAAATGTACCATGTGAAATAAATCAATTAGATGACCTAATAGGCACCAAACACTCAAATATCAAATATATGACATAATCAACTATGAAACACCAAGTATGATACATAATCAAACTCATACCTTAGCGTACCTCAAGGGAGACTATCGTTTCTGCATAATCAATCTAGTTAGCGAGATATAACTTTAAAACATGTCAACTCAAGCACTCATAAGATCATGATATCCGTAACAATATCTAACTAACATGTTCACATCATAAACTCATACACAATTATCATTCACACATGTGAAAAGTCAATCTAGGTTAGTATGACACTGTCTCACAAATATGTCAGTTCATACCTGAATATCGCAACCATAACCATCTGCATAGGTCAAACCAGGTTAGAACAATACATATAACATCAAGATCTTCAAGGAAATGAACATAACCATCATGCATATGACCAATCCAAATTACGGCATCAAGATCTCAATGAAATATCATATAGCAACAATAAGCTCTATATCATGCTCATCAATAGCATAAAACCGAATCTTCAAGTTAACTGTCATATAAAAATCAACAAATTAACCTATAACATACTCATCAACAACATATAGCATAATCATCAGGTTATCTAATATAAAACAACAATAGCAATTCATACAACTACATGTTACTATCATTCTTGACTATCCAACACGTGCATATAACCACACTAATCATCTAACATCTATCATGAATGTAACCATAACATCAAATACATGTTCATAAACCTAATGTATATAACCCTAATGCATATAATAATCCTTAAATTACATACCTACATGCCCATATGCAATACTTATATGATGATCTTCCCTTGCCTCGAGGTCCATTGCTACAACTTCATTTTGATTATCTACATCTCTTGCTCTATCTCAGCCAACACATTAGAATCATAACAACCAATAGCATCATGATGACCTAAATTGCATACAATGAATTCACAAGGCATATTTGACGTACTATAAATACATAATCATAGCCACGGCCATACATGCATAACAACAACCACTACTCCATTGTACACATTGCCACATGCAACCAAGAATATTCATAAGCAATGCCGAATCAACTACACTTACGCATAAATGCATGTAGTCTAACATAAGCGATCAATTCTTGTAATGAACCTACAAGACTGATACGTGTAATCAAAATATTCAAAAATGTAACCTAACATACAAGGATGTAAGTAGGTATCATGAAATCAACATGTAAGTGACATATAATCCATACACAGTCAATCGAATTTTCCAAAAATTAATACATCATGTCTATTAATTTGAAATCAGCATTCAAAAATACTAACAACCTATAAACATACCCCCTTACTATCCATGGTGCACACTAAGGTAGAAGGAGGAAGCTACTATAATGACCTGATATCCAATGTCCAATTATGGAAATGGGATCTCCAAATTTCTATTAAATTTAACCATACTTGGAAAGAAATTGATTTTCATTTCTCATACATTTTGTATGAGATTGAGTCAAAACATTGCAATTATTCCACCTGTAATATAATAACTAAGAACATGCAACTTTTCCACTTCCTTACATGCAACTTTGCAAATTCCTTGCATGAAACCTTTAAAATTCCCTACATGCAACTCTTCAAATTATTTGCATGCAAATAGGCATAGATCAGTTACATCCATACTATCATACTACAATACTATTGCATTTAAAAACTAACATTTTCTTCAAACATTTACCATACTTTTACATTTTCTTCAAACAACTACTATACTATTACATTTGCATGTAAGTATTTCTCCAAACACTTACATGCAAACTAATATAGCAAAGTATTTGCATAAAAATAAGCATATATCACTACAGAAATACTTACACATTAATGCTATCCCCAACCAAAAACAACATACTCATTGGGGCATTTTATCAAATAGCTCGTATGCAATTAATCATTGAACCATTTAAGCATTTCATCAAACACATTACATGAAAACTAATATAGCGAATGATTCAATGCATATATCCTAAACTATAGTAGTACAAGTTCTGGAAAATAAACCATATAATCAGTGGTATTTTCTCTCACTATGGTTCAAGTTTCAACTTCTAATATTTCATATATGAAAAGTTATAACAAAATACACACACAATCCTATTTGGTGCACAATTCTAGGAGTATCCAGAAATCTCGATTTACACTGGTCATATCTCCTAAAATATAGCGAATGAATATCTAACATTTTTATCACAATATTAGTGGGATTTCCCCTCATTTTGGAAGAACTTTCAGCTTCTGAGAGTGCCCAGAAGAGAAGTTATAATGAAAATAACAATGTGACCTATTTGAGGCCTGATTTTAGGAACATTTAGAAGGCTCGACTCCCTCTACTCATATATCCTAAAATATTGTGACCCAATATCTGAAATTTCTACCACGTAGTCATTGGTATGTCACCTCAATGTGGACAATTTTTCAGCTTCTGAAAGCCTACAGAAGAAAAGTTATTGCATAAATGCCAACGTGCCCTGTTTAAAGGTGCATTGAGGAAGGTCATCTTCCTTATATCATAATTCTTAAAGTATTGTAAAACAATATCTGAAATTTTTACCACATTATCAATGATATTTACCTTCAGTATGGACAAATTTTTTATTTCTAATATTCCACAGAAGAAACGTTATAACAGATATGACAGAAAGGTCTAAAAATTAACCTTTGTTCTTCATTTTACCTATGATAGAGCCCATCCAGTCCAAGTGTTTGAACCATGCTATGATACCACTTGTAACACCCTAGGGGGTAAATGTGCATATAAACAACATTACAATAAACATATCAGCTATCAAAATCCATATATATATCAGTACATTTTCACATGAAAATCAAGGGAATGAATTTTTCATTAATAAATGCAATGAACCAACCGTGATGGGACTACCACATTCCACCTAACCATATATTAGCTGAGCCAAGTCTCTCTTCAGCCAATCACCCCCATACCATATTCCAAGCATGAATGTGGGACTCATACAACACATAAAAAAAAACTAATCAATGTGGATGCCACCAGAGTTCTCTACCTACACCATGAGGAATTTGAGTGCCTCCTAGTGTCTCAGGCTTTACTGTGCATCTACAGTCTGATCCAGGGATCACTAAGCCCTACACCGAGACATAGTCTCCAAGATTGACCGTGAATTCCATCTCGGAATCACTAGGCCCAACAGAGAGAAAATCCACCTCTTGGCTTTACCGTATATCCCGCCATTCACCGGCAAGGATTCCTAGGCCCACCGAGGCACACAATCTGGCTTTACCGTAACCCACAGTCTAGTTCAAGGGTTACTAGGCTAGTGGCTTCATGCATCCTCAGCCTGGTTCAAAGACCACTATGACCATGTGTTTGTCAATTCGTAGATCCACCCCACTCAGCTTTGAATCCAATCTGGCCATCCCCCACAAAACGCATGAGAGAACCCATGTCATCAAAGCTATCAGTAAATGGCAAGGCTAGGCTAAAAATACTGTCACACCTGGAAAAACCCATGCCATGGTAGAAAAGAAACACATGCAATCCCATGCATGCCAAATATAGCAAGGAAAATACACATGCAAGTTGATACTTGCAATGAAGCCTAGTGTAGCCACTTGATCCTACCTTTCCCTACTTGATCCTTGCTTCCTTTTGCCTCGTTTTCCTTTCTTTCTCCAATGCCAAAGTGCTCTAAGAAAACTCTAAGTAACCAAGAGTATGAGAGAGAGAGAGAGAATAATGGGAGAGCTCCAAAACTAAACTAACCAAGTCTTTCCCACTGATCCTCATAAGCCTTTTTATTAATAAGGCCTCTATTTTCTTCATTTTCCATAATTTTCCTTCAATTTCCTCCTCACATGCAAAAAGTGACCTTTCACCTTCATTTTCTCCTAATTTCCATTATTTTCAAAAATAAATATGCCAAAATACATTTTTGCCTCTTTAATGCCATCGCCATTGCCTTTGTCAATTTCCTTAGCCATAAACAACCAAATGAACACCCCCTAGGATGTCTTGCCTACCTTTCAGCTTGGAATACGTGTCCCATCATCTTTGGTATTTATATATTTTTACATGGAATTTTCACCAGGGATGTTAGAATAGGCATGAAAATGTCGAACAACCCAAATTCACTCTCATAGGCCTATGTGCCAGTGACTCTAGACTTTTCTCAGTAGACCTATGCCAGCGACCTTGATATTTGAGCCACTTTTCTAGCCCAGAATCTTGGATTCTTCCCCGAATTTTCTACAACCTTTAGAATCCATTAAAGACATGATAACAATGATGATAAATCAAAAATAAACCTCACGACTAGGCATGCGCATCCCTAGCCGGAACTGACATTCTATCAAACACTTGGCATCAATGCAACCTATAGGTCTAAGATACAAGACATAGCATAAATGACTGAAAGAATTTATTAAACATAACCATAAGGATCACTTCCTTCTCCATTGAACCATTATATCATCAGTTACTTCTTGCATCCATGCATTCAACAATTACAAGTAAATACATGAAATACCATGACACGAAATAGTCATATAACCATGCTTATAACCAACATAAAACCATATAAAGAACAGAGATATCATAGCCATTAAATCCACATATAAACCAATGAAAATGTAAGAGAACTTAGCTTTTATTGATCATAGGAAAATTTGACCAGGTTCGGGACTTCCATGTACCATCAGACCATAGACATCGCTGAACCAAATCTCTCTTTCAGCAAGTCGCCCCCATGCCGTATCCAAGCATGAATGTGGGATCTCATAAAAAAACCAATCAAGAACAACCAAAGTAATCCATAGGTTAAACCACCTCCAGCCTCACCAAACCATGATCACACCAAAACCAGTGCTCTTATCACAACCGAACCGAACTTGGAATGCCATCCAAAATCCATCATTGTCCTTGAGGAATTTTTCATCTCCTTGACTCTCAGACTTTGCTGCAATCCAAACCCGAATCACTATGCCCTAAACCGAGACCAGTATCTCAGGGTTTAATGAAATCCAAACTCAGATCAGTAGGCCCTAAACTGAGACTTATCCCTCATGCTTTACCATATATTCCTCCAAAATCATCCAAGGGATTTCTAGGCCTTTGGGAATGAAACTTGAGACCACCTTCTCCCCGGATTTCGAAATCCATCCGACAAACCAAAGCTCAAAACGGAGATAAACATCCCAACATACCATGGCATCTAGAAAATGGTAAGGCTAGGCTGAAAACCATTGTCATAACCCGACAAAACCATGCCACTGACAGCAAGAGAACCATACACCAACATGAAAATCCATTCATGTCCAAAACAACTAGGAAATCACACATGGAAAATGTTACTTGTAAGAATTCCTGTTGAAGTTGCATGATCCTGCTCTTCTTCCTTGATCCTTTCTTTCCTTCCTTTCCTTTTGCTTGTTTTTCCTTCCTTGATCCAAACTAGAGTGCTCCAAGAAAACTCTAAGTGACCAAGAGTGAGTGAGAGAGAGAGAGAACAATGAGAGAGATCCAAACTTGAATTGACAAAAGGTTAGAAAAATATTGCCCACTAATCTGCAGAAGCCATTTTATTAATGAGGCCTCTATTTTCTTCATTTTCCATTATTTTCCTTCAATTTCCTTCTCACATGCAACATGTGACCTTTCACCTTATTGTTCTCCTAATTTCCTTTATTTTCATAAATAAATGTGCCAAAAATGTATTTTTGCCTTTTAATGCCTTTGTCTTATCCTTTTCCAATTTTCTTTAGCCAAACCACACATCCAGTGATACCCATTAGGATATAATTGCCCAACATTTATCTTGGAATAAGTGTCCCTTAACCGTGGTCTTTTTTTTCCTTTATTAACTTTTATTACATGGAATTTTCATGAGGGATTTTACAGAAAGTTCTCATTCAATCAGTCAAAAACAAGAAAATACTTCTAAGATTTATAGTTTTCCTATGTTGAAGATACAATTATGTAACTAATTCCCATAACCTCAAGCTATTTCCTATCACATTGAAAGATGCGGCATTACATTGATTCATGGGCCTCAACCAAAGTAGCATTGATTCATGGGAGTAAATGAAGCATAAATTCCTAACCAAAAATCAATATTATTGTAAAGGCAAGGAAAGAAGAGAAGAGGTATTTATAATGACCCAAGGTGAATATGAATATATTGAGGATTATGTCACAATATTTAACTATATTTTTCACAAAGAAAGACAAGAATACTTGTGAGACATGATAAGTCATGTTATTATGAGAAATTCGATTTGAGTGCTTGGACCTCCTTAACTTTATGGGTGGATGGTCTGTCTCTCAACTAGAGTATAATGACATAATAGAACCGTGTTGGAGATATTCTCAAGGAGCATCCAAACTAGGCAAAGGACCACAAGGGATGATAACAATACATATTAAGGCTACTACAAATGCAGTCATCAGAGCTGAGTTAGGGAGTTTACTAGAAAACTTCAAAACTAACTTGTTTAGTTCCTTGGGTTCTCAATTGGATGTATTAAATGCTAAGAAGAATGAGGAGGAAGTAGAAGTGGATCTGGATATCTTCTGTCTAAAATATAGAAGGAAACATCCACCTATGGAATCAAGTAAACCAGGTACATATTTTTGTTATACGCAGGAACAACCACAACACAAGCAACTTCTCATCTTTTCCAGTTTGAAGGTTGTATATGAATAAGAGGAAGAGAAAGAACAATTGTAATTTGTTGCTCCAAAGAAACCATGGAAACCCAAACCCACATGTATGGTCCAATACCAATTACAACTTTATAATAATTCTTATTGGACTAACCCTATGGTGTAGTACACTTCACAACCATGAAATTCATCGACATAGTCATGGGCTCCTCCTCCCCCAAACCAACTTTGGAAACCAGGGTGGAGTCTACATTATGTTGTATTATTATTATTTTTTGATATAATTCCTTGAACACATCATCTATCATATATTGAGACGAGATTAAAATGATTACACTCATTTATGCGCACTGAAACATCCCCCTCATACTGGGTTGTAGAATGCCTCTCGACGCAATTAAAAATAAGAATATTCCTATATATAGAAATGTGAAATTTATATAAATAAAAATAGTATTTTTAAGAACCAACATAGGTCCATCCTAATTCTCGATCTACCAAGGGCTCACTAGGATCAAATCTCTCGAGGTGCAAACCTTTGTTCAAGTCTTACACTCAAAAATATATTTTCATCTTGAGATATTTGATCCCTCTCTACACTTGGTAGATCTGGAGTTAAGATGGATCTGTGCTTGTTGAATTGCATCACAAATTTTGAGACATATTTATATTATCACAATTACAATACCATTTGTATTTTATTTAAAATCTCAAATATAATTTCACAATAGTTATTAGGTATCACATTATTTCTACTTGTCAAAGGCAATTTATATTGTTTCTGATTTTGGTCAAAAAACTTTGACTTTCAATTAGTTTTGAAATTTTTAAAAAAATCTATGAAGTTTATTAAGTTTTGAAAAAATATTTAAGATATTTTAAAAATAAAAATATTTTTGAATTTTCTTAAATTTAAATTGTTTTCTTAATTGGTTGATGACTATTTTTATGTGGTTGTAATTAATGTTATGTATTAAATTATATTAAATATAAGAATCTAAAAACAATTATTCGCCAAGTGCAATAATAATTTAAGATTTGTTACAATACCATGGCTCAATAGCATGGCTTATCAATAACACATGCTCAAAAACCATAACCCATTTCAAAATCAAAATATTGGATAAATGTTTTATTTTAATTTAATTTTGTAACATTTTTTAAATTAAAACTTAAAAGTCCTGAGGGGCAGCTCAATTGGTGATCGAAATAATGTGAAATCTGCGTAAATTGAGAGATCCAAGGTTCAAATCCCCTTGTTTGTGACCTAGTTTACGGAGAGGAGGACATATCGTAGACCCCCAAAAGGTTTACTAGTAGTTACGTGTGAGGCTAGTTGCTCAGTTCCTCTAGGTCACAAAAAAAAAAAAAAACTTAATACTTATAATATAACGAGATTCTTAACCATTGATATTTACCCAATTTTAGCATGGATATTATTAACTTATAAATATGATTTGTTACAATACCATGGGCCAGTGCCACAACTTATCAACACCAATAGCCCAAAAACCAAAACTCATTTCAAAATCAAAACATTTTATAAATATTTTATTTTTATTTTAATTTAT
>APFE030078835.1:0-40105 GCA_000404065.3 Pinus taeda | reverse complement strand
ATGTACTATTGCGGAAAACATACACAATACATAAGCTCCTCTACGTTGATCATCAAATATAGCAGCATCAATAACAATAAAACATCAAGAGCATTCACACATTAACACAGTATGTATCCCGGGGAAAGCATCTCGCTAAAAACCCCAATTATCTGTATATTAATGATTGAGTCATGTAACATTACACAGCATAATACTTCTCACAAGTATCTCCACCTCTGTTACACACAATACAGCTCAGATCTGAATCAATCACTGGCTCAAATCTCCTTCGCTGCTTGCCTGCCTCCGCTGCTCAATACCTGCTCAAGGACTGATGATAATTCCAAGGCAACCACGTATTTACTTGGTTAAATCACGTGAGCACAAGCTACAATGTGGGCAAACTCATTGGCATACTCAATCCCTTGACTATGCAAGATCTGATGCACAACTATAGTCACAACTGATAGCAATCTGATTCTCTAACACCTGTCCCTGCTAAACTGAACATGCACTGACATGCAACTGAGTTAACTGATGTATTCATTAGTTGTATTATGAGTTAATAACTTGTGAATTAATTAATAACTAATTCACCCAACTCATCTCTATTCTATTCGCCAGTTAGACTAAATACAACCAGTTTAACAAAGCTAAACTGAACACAACTCCATCAACTGCACCTCCAGTCCACTAAACTCAACTCACTTTAGTTCTAACTGAAGTCCTGCATGCAAATATTAGTCATCCCATAGGTAACCACGTATTTCCTTCTGGGATCTGCATGTACCACATCCGTAGTTCATCCTGAAGTGCTCCAAGAGAATAAGACAAAGTTTATAGTCTAAATATTATTATGAGCTAATAATATTTGACTGTTCTATATTTAGACTGAGCAGTCACTCCGCTGTGGTGTCACTCCGCTTTGGTCTAAAAATAGAAGTCCATCTATTTTTTCCAACTTGATCAATCATCCATAAACAACAACCTGCAATCCATAGACATGATCCATATGTCTAAAAATAGACATAGTCTAAAAATAGACTTGCGCCAAAATTAGCCTGCGGGCCCACTTAGTGAAGGCGACTCTTTTCACTAAGCTCCATCATCTTGTTGCAATCTCAACAATCCAAACCATGGTAGAGAAGAACTAACTGGCCAGAACAGGCTAGTTGTGTCTGTTTAACACTAACTAAGTATCAGTGTCTGCGCAGGTAGTTAAACATCGTTAACAGAATAGTGTGGAGGTATGTTCCAAACTGGTAGAAAAACATAAGGAATTCTGTGAAAAATAGTTACATATATAAACTTAACTTAAGAACCCATGTAATATAGAGCATGTACAAAATTTAACTCAAGAATATTAAGTGTAAATGAGAATCTATTTAATTTAGGAACCCATGTAATTCGGGACCTGTGTGAACCCAAAGCCAAGTTAACTAGTATCGGAGGAAATTACCTAGGTAGTTAGTACTGCAAAAAGAGAGAAGCATTATCACATGTGTGAAGCGGTCATCAAAGCTCGAACCAGAAACATGGAATCGAATTACTAAGAACTATAATAGGGCCTACTCTATAACCACAAAGGTGGCATTATTACAGGCAGAGACCGCAAATCCGGTTGTATAGCCATTCAGAAAAACCATTTCATAGGAAATGAAACCCTAATAATAACAAAAATATAATGGTGTTGCGCTCACGCCTAGATTCTGGTGGTTTCAAGAATCATGGCCAAGGCAGAGAAGACCTGTTATTTTATTCATTTCCATAAAAGAAAGAAAAACAATACAACTGCCCAAACTTAAGCTCAGAACTGCCACAACGGAATTTGACATGAATATTTAAAATGATGATCAAACAGACTCAGAATAATCTACTTCCATGAAAAACTATACAAACAATCTGGGAAATAGTAGTACCATTAGCACAACTGGAAATAGCATCTATGCACTCAGAAGAAAACAATTACCATGAAAACTGTTCAGGCAAACCGGAAATAGCAGTGCCATTAACATAATTGGAAGAGCACATGTAGATATTTGCCATGAGGAAAAAAATGAATATGTAGTCATATTACAAGAAAATAAAATCTGCAGAGATTCCGGCATCATAAAAACTTGAATGACTCCTGACCTTTACAAATGAATAGGTCATGACTGAAGTCAAGAGTTGAACCAATCTTTAGTACATACTCTGATAGAGGGTTGTAGCCTTCGTTCACCTTAGACTGACATAAATTAAAAATGTTTACAACTTTATCAAAAGAGAAAAACCTCCACAAGGCAACAAGAAAGCTGGGGAGTAGCCGAACAAGGAAATCCCATTTAGTTCCAGGTCAGAAGCCAGAATTCATCCCCTGGTATGATAGAAACCAAAACTGCAACTTGAACCCGAGAAACTTTCTCTTCACGGTCATAAATCTAGGCAAGGATGCCAAGGAGCTTACCTGGAACCTTTCGAGTGTCCAAGCCAGGTAAGGAATCTGCCACACCTTCATTACAACTTGTGATCCGTGGAATCACCTCTTCCAAACCTGCAGAGGGTTGTGAGTTAAATTGTGATAGAAAACTGGTCTGGAAACAAATAAAAACATAGCGAAAAACAAAGGAGTAAGTCTCTTTCACCTGGTAATTGAATGGGTATCACAAATTCCATGGGCGAGAAACCCCTCGACCACTTTTGTGACATGCCATCTACACCATGTTCAAAGTCTGCAGGTTGAGCAACCCACAAGAGGAGAAGGAGAGCCGAGCATGGCGCCATTGTGAGAGGAAGCAAATGAAACGCATAACCCAACAAGAGAGTCTGAAAAACCATTTGGAATGCCTCCAACTGTGCGATTGTAAGCCCATAACCACCACCATCGATGGGACGAAGGATCTCGAGAAGTCCTGACGCGACTGCAATGCCAATTAAATTGACATAGCAGAAGAATTAATTGCTAAATGACCGGTGGGTGACAAGCTTAATGCGAGAGCTTAGGTGTCCTGTTTTGGTGTGAATGATAGCTTAATGAGACTGTTAGTGGACTGACAAAGTACATTTAATGCCAACTTAGCAGTACAACTAAATTCAATGGTCCGTAATATATAAATAAATTCCATGAATAAAATTATTACCAACATAAGGTAAAATTATATGTTTGACATAGTCGTGTAATATTAACGTTAATCTTTTAAAAAAAATTGTATTGATATTTTTTTAACGCTTATGAAATGGAGATATGACATGATAGTGGAGATGCGATGTAAATTGTGATAGAAAACTGGTTTGGAAACAAATAAAAACATAGCAAAAAACAAAGGAGTAACTCTCTTTCACTTGGTAATTGAATGGGTATCACAAATTCCATGGGTGAGAAACCCCTTGGCCACTTCTGTGACATGGCGTCTGCACCATGTTCAAAGTCTGCAGGTTGAGCAACCCGCAAGAGGAGAAGGAGAGCCGAGCATGGCGCCATAGTGAGAGGAAGCAAATGAAATGCATAACCCAACAAGAGAGTCTAAAAAACCATTTGGAACGCCTCCACCTGTGCAATTGTAAACCCATAACCACCACCATCAATGCGATGAAGGATCTCGAGAAGTCCTGACGTGGCTGCAATGCCAATTAAATCCACATAGCAGAAGAATTAATTTCCAAATGAACGATGGGTGATAAGCTCGATGCGTGAGCTGAGGTGTCCCGTTTTGGTGTGAACGATAGTTTAGTGAGACTGTTAATGGACTGACAGAGTACATTTAATGCCAATTTAGTAGTACAACTGAATTCAATGATCCGTAATATATAAACAAATTTCATGAATAAAATTATTACCAGGATAAGGTAAAATTATATGTTTGACATAGTCATGTAATATTAACGTTAATTTTTTTTTTTTTTTTTTTTTGTATTGATATTTTTTTAACACTTATGAAATGGAGATATGACATGTGGTATCAGAGCCAAGGTTACAAAACTATGACCTCTAGCAAATGAACTGTAAATTAGTTACTGTTTTCTTTTGGAATTCTAACTGTTGTTGATTTATTAACTTGTTAAGTACAGAGGAACAGGACAACAACAGTTTATAAAAGAACATACAATGTGCCACACAGGAATATGGCTGGCCGAGGGCCTGCAACATTCCCTGAAAATAACCCTGAAATATGGGTGCAGTTAGGAGAGGAGACTTGCAACACAAATCTTGCAATACTAGAAACAATTCAAGAATTAAAGAGTGAGATGGCCCGCCTACGGGAGGACAATGCAAGATTAACCTTGGAACAGGAAAAAATTATGAAAATCCTATCTGATAAGCAGAATCAGTGCAAGACCATTCCCAGCCCTGAACATGAACGAATGTTTGAAGAAAAGGATTATCATATGGAGCATGAAGGAATAGTGGGTGGGAAGAGAATCGAGAGGAGAAGTCAGATAATGCCTTTGAGCATCCAACATCAAAAAGGTAGTGGATATAATTGCAAGGGGAGTTTCAGAAGATAAAACCGCCACACTTCGATGGAGAGTTGGAAGAAGCAGCTGAAGCTTGGCTTATTAACATCAAAAAATACTTTCAATTATATGAGTATGATCATAATCTAAAAGCCCAGATGGCTATCTTCCAATTGCAAGGGAAGGCCACTTTGTGGTGGGAGGAGGTCAAGATTGTACGAGGGGTGAGTGAACAAAGTATAACTTGGGAGAAGTTCCAAAAATATTTCAAGGAGAGATATCTAACAGAACGATTTTACGATGAGAAAGCAAAGGAATTTCACGACCTACAACTTAGAAAACAAACCATTGATGAGCTTATCACCCAATTTACCTCCTTGCTCCGATATGTACCCTACATACGCGAGGAAAAGGCTAAGGTACAACGGTTCGTCAACAGTTTACCCGTGGAAATGAGGGAGATAATTGAGTTCGATAACCCAAAAATGATGGATGAGGTTATACGAAAGGTCAAGATATGCTACCAACAAAGCAAGCAGAAGGGTGAAATTTTGGGCAAGAAGTGGGCTGACAAGAAAGATAATAAAATTGCAATGGGAAATAAGGGAAATTGGTGCAGTGTTGGCAAAGGGCTTTCCAAGGGGCAAAACAACATAAATCTACATAAAAACCAGTTCAGAATTAAGCCACCATCTGAATCGAGAATCAATGAGCAAACTGGTAGACTCGATAATGAGGGAACAACGAGGCCCCCAATGCAATGCTGGGGATATGGGGGGCCCCATTACGTCAAAAAATGTCCTCATCGTAAAGGCACTGAACAGGTTTCGCAAATTCACGAAGCATCAACAGTAGGCGATGTAGCCTAGAGCATTTCGAAAATTAATGCTACTCTCGAAGACCATCAGGCAGAATACCAACCGACTATGGTGGAGTTTGAAGGTAAGATTTTTAATCATACCATGTTTGTTTTAATTGATCCTGGAGCTACATTAAGTTATGTTAGTCCTAAGGTTGTGGAATAGTGTAAATTATAGTTCGTCAAGTTTAAAAACCCCTGGCTAGTACAGCTAGAAACAAGGGCAAAGAGACGATTGTTGGCCAAGGTTAAAAACTTCCCTCTAGAAATAGCAGGTTAGCCTTTAATGGCAGATCTAAACATACTTCCCCTTGGATCATATGATGTGTTGATAGGCATGGATTGGTTGGAAAAACGCTGGTCCATTATAAACTGTAAAACGAAAACTATCTACTACAAGAATGAGCTGGGAGAAGGGTGGGAGATGCAAGGCATCCCAAGGCCTGTACAGGTTCGGTCGATAACTGCCTCTCAACTGGCAAAGGGTATTAGGAAAGGGTGTTAGATCTATGCTATTTAGGTTGGTTATACCGACTCAAAAGACAAGACAACCACCTTGGAATGTATTCTAGTTCTGCAAGAATTTTGCAGATGTATTCCCGGAAGAGATACGAGGACTGCCACCCAAAAGGGACATAGATTTTACTATTGAATTGATACCAGGGGTAGCTCCAGTGTCCCGAGCCCCTTATCATATGAGCACACCAGAACTCATAGAACTGAAAATAACTAAGGATGGAATCGCGGTGGACCCCGAGAAGATAAAGACCATAATGGAATGGCCGATATCGAAGGACGTACCGGATATAAGATTTTTTATGGGATTAGCAGGTTATTACAGGTGGTTCGTTGAAGGATTCTCTAGAGTGGATATCCTATCACCTCCTTACAAAATAAAGGGAAAACTTTGAAATGGACCGCAAAATGCCAAAAAAGTTTTGAACAGATCAAGCATCTGCTCACGACAACGCCTATATTAAGCATAACAGATCCAGGTAAGGATTATGTGGTGTGCACAGATGCAAGTAAGGAAGGGGTAGGAGGGTTTTTGAGGCAAGAAGGTAAGGTAATCGCCTATGAGTCTAGAAAATTAAAGGAACATGAGAATAAATATTCCGCTTACGATCTGGAGTTGGCAGAGGTTATTCATGCCTTAAAGATGTGGCGCCACTACCTGATGGGTAAAAAGTTTCTTTTAATGATGGACCATCACAGCTTGACTAGTTATTTCAGTCAACCTACCTTAAATGCTAGGCATGCACGGTGGGTGGATTTCCTAAGTGGTTTTGACTTCGAGATTAAGCATCTAAAAGGGAAAGAAAACTGGGTAGCAGACGCTTTAAGTTGGAAGGTGCATTGTCTCTATGAAATTTCTTGCAGTGAGGGGTGTACTACCTTTGATGAAATGATTAAAAAGGTAGCAGAACAAGATTCAAAATATCAACAAATAGGAAAGAAAGTTCATAATCCAACCAGCAAAGAAAATCAACAAGGTTACACTATGAACGTTGCTGGTATGCTGAATTATAAAAAAAGGTTGTATGTGCCCAACCAAAACAACATTAAATGCTTGATTTTAGATTAATTTCATAGAAGTCCTTATGATGGACACCTGGGGTATCAAAACTTTATTAACGCACTCCTGAAGGAGTATTGTTGGTTGAGCATGAAAAAATATGTAGCAGAATACTTGGCACATTGCCTAGAATGATAGCAAGTTAAAGAAAAACATCAGCACCCTGCTGGGTTGCTGCATCCACTACCAATTTTGGAGTGGAAATGGGAAACCATTTCTATGGATTTCATAACAGGATTACCTAAGTCGAAAAGGAAAAATGATTCCATCATGGTGGTGGTGGAAAAATTAAGCAAATCAACTCATTTTATACTGGTACAATCCACTTACAAGGTAGTGCAGATTGCCCATATTTTTATGCAAAATATTTTTAGACTGCATGGGTTACCAAAAACTATAATTTCTGACCGTGATGTGAAATTTACCTCAGTCTTCTAGAAAACTATGTTTGAGGGGTTAGGGACTTAGTTAAACTTTAGTAATGCCTATCATCCCCAAACAGATGGACAAACCGAACGGGTAAATCAAGTGGTAGAAGATATGCTGAGGGCATACATAATGCATCAACCATCTAGGTGGGAGGACTATCTTCACTTGGTTGAATTTGCGTATAAAAACGGTTATCATACTTCCTTGCAGATGAGTCCGTTTGAAGTTTTGTACAGACGGAAATTCTGCACACCCTACAACTGGGGGGGACCAGAGGACAAATTAATGTTGGGGCTTGAAATGTTAAAAGAGATGGAGGAAATGGTTAAGAAGGTACGATCCAATTTGAAGGCAACCCAAGATAGGCAAAAAGGTTTCGTCGATAAGAAGAGGAATTTTAAAGAGTATCAAGTAGGGGATCATGTGTATTTAAGGATTCAAGCAAAAAGGAGTGCGTTATAATGGAGTGGGTGCACCAAGCTGGCACCTCGGTTTTGTGGACCATTTCAAATCTTGGCAAGAGCTGGGCTAGTGGCATACCAGCTCACCCTACCAAGCCATGTCCGGTCCACAATGTCTTCCATGTGTCTGTATTAAAAAAATATGTTTATGATCCCAAGCACATAGTTAGTTGGCAAGATGTACAGGTAAAGAAGAATTTTAAGTAGGCCAGTTAATTGAGATGTTAAAGGAAAAACTGACTTTAACTCTATTGTTTTAGGTCGAATCGAAAGGAGAATTCTTGGTTGAGCCACTGAGTATACTTGAATGGAGAGAAATAATGTTGCGAAAACGAGCCATCATCCAAGTTAAAGTGCAATGGTAGCACTTTGGACCAGATGAGGCCACCTATGAGGATGAACAGCTCATGAAAGAAGCTGATCCAACGCTGTTTGAGGTTGGGAAACATTGGGAAGATGTTTGATTTCAGGGGGGGAAGCTGTAATGTCCCCAGAAAAGCTGTAAATATTTTATTTACCACTGTAAGAAAATAAACTGGATAATATTGTTATTTTTTGTTTGGATTAATAATATTGTTAATGTTTGAAGTTAGGAAATGATTGAGTAATATTATATTTTGTAACTTCTCATTAAGAAGTTGGAAAGAGGCGGGTTGCCTGTAAAAAGAAAACCTTAACTGTCTCCCCTAACTGAAAACACCCCCAAGGAAAAGGGGGTGAGGGGAGGAAAAACCGTGTTGAAAGGTCAGACGGTAAAGGAAAAGAATGCTAAGTTTGGTGAGGACTAGATAACATTGGCACTAAGTACAAAACTTGTTGAAGACAACAGTTTCACAAGTAGGCTTGGGGGGAGATTTGGTCTCAAAGACGAATCTCATGGACGGGAGGAAGACAAGCAGAGAATAAAAGGTGACTGTGCTCATTGGGATCCACTGCATAGGAAATACAGGTAAGTAGAACTTACAACAACATCACTGTAACAGATACTGCTGTGTAGATTAACTGTGAATGTTGTAGAGGGAGAGAGCTCCCAAACCTATAAATTAACCGGAATTTCATTATTAGTAGGGTTTATAAGGGTTAATATTTCTATGAAAATGGATACCTCTATACCGAAAAACATTACCATAGGAACATGATAAAATTATCTGGACAACACAAACTAACCTTCTACTATGAGCCAAACCACGGTAGAGAAGGACCAAACGGCTAGAACAGGCTAGTTGTGTTCGGTTGACACTAACTAAGTATCAGTGTATGCGTAGGCGGTTAAACATCTTTAATAGAATACTGTGGAGGTATGTTCCAAACTAGTAGAAAACCATTGGAATTCTGTGCAAAATAGTTACATATATAAACTTAACTTAAGAATCCCGTGTAATATAGAGCATGTATAAATTTAACTTAAGAATATTATGTGTAAATGAGAACCTATTTAATTTAGGAACCCATGCAATTTGGGCCCTATGTGAACCCAGAACCAAGTTAACTACTACTGGAGGAAATTACCTAGGTAGCTAGTACTTCAAAAAGAGAAGAATTCTCACATGCGTGAAGCGGTCAGCAAAGCTCAAACTAGAAACATGGAATCTAATTATTGAGAATTACAATAGGGCCTACTCCTATAACCACGAAGGTGGCATTATTACAGGCAGAGACCGCAAATCCGGTTGTAGAGCCATTCGGAAAAACCCTTTCACAGGAAACGAAACAAAATATGAATAAAAGGTTCGCATTTGGGAGAAGACTCGTGTATGTGTGTTCATTTTGTTTGATAAAGTTATCAGTGTTTTGTTTGCCATATTAGCTAGAGATTCATGTGGTATGAATTTTGAGTTCTGTGCTATTGTTTCATGTGTTATACTATTCATATATCTATTTCTCTTTCATTATTATGTTGTTGCTAAAACAATTTTTTAGAATTCATCTTATTCGATGTCCTAAAGAATTGTTTATCTTTTGGAATCATAATGGAATACACTCTAAGTTAAGTGCTCCATTCTTGACTTCTTCCCGATATTTGATCAAAATTTATGTTGCAAAATTCAAAACTTGTTTAATGCTCTATGCCTGTGATTAAATATCTCTATGTGTTAGAACTGTGTAATTTTATGAGGTTGCAGAAGAAAATCACAAAGGTAACCACAAACCAACTTTGGAAGTTGGGATCTAGCCCTGCTAGCTTCAGAGAGGGCTCTCTCTATAAGATTTAACTTTGTTGGATTGAATATTAGGCTAGTAATAAAGTTTAAGGTTTGATTTGTATTTGAATGGTTGGTTGATAACTAGATTACCATTGGGCTATGGAGTCTATTGTATAAAGTACAGATCGACTACAATATCTACAAATAGATCTCACAGGGTAGGGTAGCCAAACTTAATGGATTCTTTAAAGTCTATGAAATGTGGGAGGACAAACAGATTAAGATTCACTTTAGATATAGAGCATTGTTACCTGAATTCTATATTTAAAGATCAAAAGAAAACATTGAAATTATTCGTAGCCGGGTGTAGATTTAAACAAATTCTTCCCTATCTATTGAATAATTTAGATTAAGAAACAAATATGTGCTATAAACAAAGAAATATAAACACATACGATAGAGGCACTTCACCAACAACTTGACATAAGAATCCTGTGAAAGAGCTTTATATATTACTGGTAAATCCGCTGAAGAAATATGCAATAAATCCGCTGATGCTTCAGAAATATACAATAGTGTTTTTGTTCAAAAACCAACCCTTACTTCTGAAGATGAAGTATTTATAAATTAATTTACAAAATATGGTGAGATATTTTCTAAACTAATATCAAAGCCCAAAAAAGGAATTCATTTACAAAATATTCTCTAATAAATTTTGAAAAAATATGAATAAAAATTATTACAAACAATATCTACCAAAAACATGTAGATATTTCCCAAAATATAATTAAGTAATAGGAAGTCTATACTATTTTTGATCTTTTGTTCAGACTTTAAAGTGAATTGGTTTACTGACTAGAAGAAATATGTTGTTTATGGGCATTCTGGTGGTGACTGGGCCTTTGAATGAGAAATGTTGTTTGTCTCGCTGGGAAATGTGTGTGTTGTCCCTCTTTCTACTAAATTCTGTTTGATGACTATGGTGCTAAATATATGCAGCAGGTTGTTGATGTCCTTGAGATCTGATGATTAATTGTGCACTGTCTCCATCGTCTTTTAAATACATTATTTTGTCACAAAATATTTGGATTTAAATAATATATTTAAATTAATATTTAAATGAAATTCATAATTCAAAATTCAAAGTATTTATTAGAATGATTTATAAATCCATCATGTTTTCGAATTCATTTTCAAAAATCCATGGCTTGTTTTCTAAATCCATGTATTGTTTGTCTTCCCATGGGAAACCCATATGTTGTTTTCAAAAACCATGCCGAGTTTCTCCTTTTACCTTTTCCTTAATCTTTGGATGGATTTCCAAAATCATGTGTTGTTTTTGTAAATCCATGGCGGATAAAACATTTCTATTTTGACTTTTATCCCTGTGCATTACTTTCATGAACATACGATGGCAAAATTTCCCTTTTATTTTCTCTCATGAATTTATTTTCATGCACCCATAAATTTCTTTTTACTGTAACTGTAAAATTATTTTACTCCTTTGCCTGTCATTTCATTTCACCCACTTATCCTTCGGCACCTGAATTTTCTCTATAATTTGGTTAATCTGGTTTTTCTTGATCTCTTTCATTCAGCCTCCTATCCACACAACATTGATTTCATCATGAAATTCCATTCCCACCATTTTTATAAAAGTCAAACCAATACATTTAATGGATTTCGGAGGGGGGTTGGGTAGTTGGCAGTTTAGGGGGAGGGGGGTGTGAAAAAACGTGAGGGCTACATCGGTAGAGGCCAAAAAGTGAAAACCACTTTTAGGACGCCCCTTTGGTTGAATGTTAGGGGTCCAAAACATATTCATAACCATGTATTATAATATGCACAGATGTGGATGCCTTTAACGTGGGGGAATTAACACATGAGTGCGGGGTGGGCCATAGGCTTTGAATTTTCGATTTTGGGTGACGTATAACGAAGAAACAAAAAATTTATTTTTTTTAGAGTTTTGATTATTCAATTATTTTTTGAATTTATTTTAATACTTCAAAATAAATGATTTCTTACTTGTCTTCTTTTTTTGCTTTCTAGTGTAGACTTCAACTTGCTCAACTTGCTCTTGCATTTGATTTAGGAATTGGATTTGAGTGCATGATATACTGTTGGAAAGCTACTTCTAAGTTCTCTCTGATAAAAATACCTACAATATATGATCGAAACATTTATATGCAAAAATATCCCTAAATATTAGTACTTGGTGTCACTTTGGAAATAATTTGCAAGAGGAAATATTATGTACAACATCTCAAACATAATAAAGATAATCTATAATCAAACAATCCTATAAAAAATTATAGGACCCTAACAGTGGCTGCAGCTGGGGATGACACTCTCCTTGTGAGGTGTCAAGAACACCGTAGACTAGTATCTTGATCCATTGGGCTGACCTCAAATCTGCAACCTATTCTGCCATAAATTCTTTGCGATTGAAATTGTTAAACTGAAATCAAAACCATTATGCACACTGAAAACTGACATCTGAAATACACACTGAACTGAGAGCTGTACTACTATCTTAAATTGAAAATACTAGAAATATTATTAGAGTACCGAGCTTATTTGCACACTGCTACCTACTCTAATATGATGAAATGATTGTAATACCAGGTAATAACAAATTTCCAGTGCAATGAGTCATGCAGATGACTACTAATTTGAAGCTTGCATTCCATTTCTCCAAATAGAAAAATAAACATAGCAGATGGAAACTCAAAATTTTGACTGGAGCCTTCTTCATAATCCATAACCAACACAAAATTCAGTTTTGTTAAAGGTTCCAATAGGTTTTCCAAAGGATCCTCAAAATCATGGAGAATTTCTCTTTGTTGTACTATGCCTGAAAATAACTTCTCATATACTATCTCTAAAATGTATTTATCCCTTTTTGAATTTTTTGGCATTGTGTTTTTAAGGTATGTAAGATAATAAATGTGTTTATCATCTGTAGGATGTAAAACAACTAACTGTACTTCAGCATCTCCTTGAAACTCAATGATACAATTCTCTTGTATTGAAAAGGTGAATGGTTGAATTTGTTGATAATTATGTTCACCTTCATGTGACTTTGTTTGAAAAATGTCCTATGCAGGTTCATTGTGTACATTGTCCACACATTCATCTTCAGAAATCTAAACTTGACAATCTTCTCTTTGAAATAAAATTTCAGAAAGTGAAAAATCAGAAGAAAAATTTGAAATACAATCCTCATCCATATCATGATAAGATAAAAATTTGCAAGGTTGATGCAAAGTATTAAGTATTAGTTCCTTGGAGACTATATGATTTTCAATCTCATAGTTACTTAATAACTATGATTTTTGAATAAAGGAGTCTCTAATGTAATAGAAAATAGGGTCACCATCTATATAAGAAGGTTGTTGCCCTGTTATGCTAGTTTCATCTTTTTTTGCTGCTTCACCAGTGATCTTATTATTTTCTTTCAACTCTTCAAATGTAGCATAACATAAAGGTAAAGAGCTATAACCATCATGACTTTCTTTTAACATCTGAAATGTGGCATAACTTAGTGGTAAAGAGTTACCATTAGCATAATTTGCATTGTTTTCTTGATGTTCAATGTCTAAAATATATACATGCTCATCTGCCTCAATATTTTCATCTTGTTTTTCATCACTGTCATAAGTAACACACACATGGTGATTGTTTTCGTCAACTGGCTGAAATTGAACATCCTCTTGCTGACAGGGTTCCATCGGTTGTTTTTCTAAACTATTTTCAAATGAATCCACAAAACAACCAGTTTCTACCTTTTGGTGATGTGACCCAACAACCTCTCCTTCTTCTTCCATATCTACTTGAAAATGAGGTATCTTTTGCTGTCCATTAACAACAGGTTTATCTTGCAAAATACATGTGTTCAAAATCCTATCCATGGTTTTCATTAATGTCTCTAACTTAAGGTTTAATAAAGGAGGAAACTCCAATTTAATTACTTTCCTTCTTTCAGCTTCCATTCTGGATCTTTTAATCAATAGGTTCATTTCCACATCAATAACACTTTTTTACATATCCTCCAAAGTGGAAAGGTTTCTTTCTCTGAGATAATAGGAAATCTCAGCATCAAAACCATCTGGATAATGAAGCATAGCCAATCCCGAGGGAAGCTTTATATCAATAGGTATGGAATCATAAACACTGTTGAATCTGGCTGAGAAATCTTGGTCTATCTCATTGTGTTGCCTTTTTAGATTCCAATATTCATCCATAATCTAAAAATGGTTCCTTTTAACCTCCCATTTGTTAAGGAAAATACTTTGAAACTGCTGGAAATTAGGAATACTTCTAGCTATCAAACTTCTATACCATTTCCTAGCTTGTCCTAAAAGGATTTGAGCAAACAACCTGAATTTGACATCTTCATGATCGACTTCCTCCAAGTCAATGAAGTCAATGACTTTGTCTACATGATTCCTTGTTGTAATATTACCTGTACCATCAAATTGGGGTAGCCTTTGATCATATTTCTTCGATAGCTCATGCAAAGGGAATTCCATATTTAATGATGCATACCAGACAACGGTCATAACTAAGGTCTGAGCTAAATTTGTACTAGCTGCACTATGTCCATTATTTGGATCTTGTTTGAGGCAACCAATATTAAGATGAGATACATTTGCAACTTCAAGGGAAGAATATACATTCACCGAAAGGAGATCATATGCAGATTCATCATCTTGATTTGGATTTAATAAACCAAAGAGAATCCTTAAGATACTTTCAGGAAAATACAGAAGGCGACTGACAAAAGATAATACTATATCCTGAAGTAAATTTAGGTATAAATACCTAACTTTCACATGTTGTCTTCCCATCCTTATGTTGACAAGGCTAGTCCTTCTTTGAATCTAATTTAAGTTTCTTGGAACCTGGTCTGTGAAGCCATCGAATTTGGATTCTTTGACAGTGGAGTCACCCTAAAAATTTTGAAGCTTTAGATACTTTGAACGCGGAGTTTCCAAGTGAATGATACAACCTCCTTGTGTCTGATGACAGTCCACCATCAGTAATCAGATCTGAAACTTGATATGATTTTCTTCGGAATATAAAATGTTCAGGTCCCTAGTATGGTTGCCAAAATGTTAGCACTCTGTAATTTTCTAAGGTTGCAGAAGAAAATCACAAAGGTAACCGCGAACCAACTTTGGAAGCTGGGATGTAGTCTTGCCAGCTTCAGAGAGGGTTCTCTCTATAAGATTTAACCTTTTTGGATTGAATATTAGGTTAGTTATGAAGTTTAAGGTTTGATTTATATTTTAATGGTTGGTTGATAACTAGATTACCATTGGGCTATGGAGTTTGTTACGTAAAGTATGGATCGAATACAATATCGACAAATAGATCTCACAGGGTGGGTAGCCAAACTGAATGGATTCTGTAAAGTATGGATCGACTACAATATCTACAAATAGATCTCACAGGGTGGGTAGCCAAACTGAATGGATTCTTTAAATTATGTGAAATTGGGGAGGATGAACACATTAAGATTCACTTTAGATATAGAGCATTTTTACTTGAATTCTATATTTAAAGATCAGAAGAAAACATTGAAAGTATTCATAGTTGGGTGCAGAGTGTAGATTTAAACAAATTCTTCCCTTTACTTATCTATTGAATAATTCAGATTAAGAAACACATATGTGCTATAAACAAAGAAATATAAACAGATAGTACCATAGAGGCACTTCACACACAAGAATCCTGTGAAAGAGATTTCTGTATTACTGGTAAATCTGGTGATGCTTTAGAAATACACAATAGTTTTCTTTTGTTCAAAAACCAACCCTTGATACCTCTAAAATATCCTGAGATCTTCTGCTAAACTAATATCTTCTACTGCATTCTATTTGATGAATGTGGTGCTGAATATATGCAGTAGGTTGTTGATGTATCCATAATATTTTAAATACTTTGTTTTGTCACAAAATATTTGGATTTAAATAATATATTTAAATTAATATTTCCAAATATTTAAATGAAATTCAAAATTCAAAGTATTTATTAGAATGATTTATAAATCCATGTTTTCCAATCCATATACTGTTTCAAAAATCCATGGTTTGTTTTCTAAATCCATTTATTGTTTCTCTTCCCATGGATTTTGAAATCCATGTCTTGTTTTCAAAAACCATGTCTTGTTTCTCCTTTTACTCCTGTAAATCTTTGGATGGATTTCCAAAACCATGTGTTGTTTTTGTAAATCACTCGTAAAACAGTTCTATTTCGACTTTTATCCCGGTGCATTAATTTTATGAACATACGATTGCGAAATTTCCCTTTTATTTTCTCTCATGAATTTATTTTCCTGCATCCATGGATTTGTTTTTCCTGTAAAATTATTTTACTCCTTTTCCTCTCATTTCATTTCACCCACTTAGCCTTCCATCCCTAATTTTCCTCTAAAATCTAGTTTCACTTGATCTCTTTCATTCAGCCTCCCATCCACATTTACTCCTTTTCCTCTCATTTCATTTCACCCACTTAGCTTTCCATCCCTAATTTTCCTCTAAAATCTAGTTTCACTTAATCTCTTTCATTCAGCCTCCCACCCACACAGTATTAGTTTTGTAATCGCATGAAATTCCATTCCCGCCATACTTATGAAAGTCAAACCAATTAAAGTTAATGGATTTCGGAGGAGGGTGGGTAAGTCAAACCAATATAGTTAATGGATTTTAGAGGGGGGTGGGTAGTAAGTGGTTTAGGGGGAGGGGGGTGCAGTTAATGGGTTTCAAGGGTGGTGGGTAGTAAGGGTTAGTGGGGGTGTGGTAGTAAGTAGTTAGGGGGTGAGAAAAACGTGAGGGAAATAGATGTAAAGGTCAGGATCGGGTCTGAAGCATATTCATAACCATGGATTATAATATAACCACAGATTATAATATGGGTGGGCCATAGGCTTTGACTTTTGGATTTTGAGTAACATATAATGAATAAACCATTTTTTCATATTTTTTAGAGTTTTGATTATTCATTTATTTTTTTAAATTTATTTTAATACTTCAAAATAAATGATTTGTGGCTTATGCATTTTTTTTTTTAAATTTATTTTTGGTGCAAACCTCAACTTGCTCTTGCCTTTGATCCAGGAATTGGATTTGAGTGCATGATATATTGTTGGAAAGCTGATTCTGAGCTCTTTCTGATGAAAATACCTGCAGTTTGATCTGATCCAAACATTTATATGCAAAAATATCCCTAAATCTTATTACTTGGTGTCGCTTTGGAAATAATTTGTAAGAGGAAATATTATTTACAACATATAAAACATAATAATGATCAACTATAATCAAACGATGCTATAAAAAATCATAGGACCCTATCACTATGTATCCTTTACTTTCTTCAAATTCACTCACTATGGTACTTCAGATGCTATAGCTTGGAATATTACCTACCTTGCGTATGTTATGATAGGTTTTCATGTATGCACTGATACTTTTGTCTTTGCAGTCCTTGAGCTTAAGAGTTGTTTATCTTTAGACTTTTTTTTCTAGTGAGGGAGCCCCCTTTGGTTAGAAAGGACCAATTTCTAGCCCAAAGAGTTTTATGGTTACCCCGATAAACCTTTTCTCAGCCTAGAGGTAATTACAAGGTGCTAACACACTCAACACACCTATATAGAACATGTATAGAGTGGACTATGCAAAAATCACTTAAGCATAGTATTTTTTAAGGTACAACCCATTTCTAGGTTGCGCTAATGAAACTCCATCAAAATAAAAAATATCGTAGGTCCCTTTAGTAAGAACTCGTTTAAAAATGTATGGGCCTAGCCACATTGGCTTGAATTTCCCCAATCCTAACTTTTTAGAGTCTTGATCATACAACAAGACAAGGTTACCTACCAAGAAGACATGAGGCTTGACATTCTTGTCATATTGTGCCTTAATGCATTTCTTATGGGTCTTATTAGCAATCGCAACATCACATCGGTTTTCATCAAAGTGTGTTAGATGTAAGAGACGCTCTTCTTCTGCAGAAGTGGCAGGGAGGAGCTCGACAACAAGTTTTAGAGATGGAATTTCACACCAATAGGAAGGATTGCTTCCAGACCATATACTAATTTGTATGGTGTGAACCCAGTAGCAATCCAAACAAAGGTTCGATATGCCCACAAGGCTACATAAAGGATAAGATGTCAATATGATTTGAGGATCCCTATCATGCATTGAAGCACTGTTTTATTGATGGCATCAACTTTCCCATTCACCCGAGGGTAGTAGGGAGTTGAAATCTCATGGAAAAGGCCCAACTTGGCATTCAATTTAGACATCATGTGGTTACAAAAATGTTTCCTAGGGTTTGTAACTATAGCCTATGGTACACCAAAGCCTGCAATGATATGATTGAAAAGGAAGAGAGTAGTTGTTTCACTAGGCGTTATTGTTTGTAGGCATCAACTCAACCCACTTGGTAAAATAGTCTACCACCACAATGATGTAGCCATGCCCCCTGACTGAGTGAGAGTTACATGTCATAAAATTAATGCCTCATTCTGTGAAAGGTCCAATGACGATAACAAGGTACAAAGGAGTGGGTGGAGCAAGGGTTTTGCAGTAGTATATCTGGTAGGTATGACACTTTTAGATTGCGAGGATGCATTCATGAAACATAGTAGGCCAAAATTAGCCGACACATAAAATATTATGTGCGGTGGCATAACTAGACATATTTCCAACACATGCCCCAACATGGTATTCATTTAGGGCTTTCTCGGCCTCCTCATGAGTGAGGCACCTTCGAAAAATAATATCGATACCATGACGACAAAGGGTTTCACCGATTATAATATAATTATTAGCTTGATATTGGATACGTCACTAGTAAGAGCAAGAGGCATTAGACCAACAAGTATGGGTTTGGAGATATACAATAATTTCTCCATACCATGGGTTAGATGATACGATTAGGAACAAAACATAATTTGGAATAGAATTTTCAGACATTGGAAGGTCGCAGATCAACTCAAAAAAGACTAAGGATTTCTTTGACTTGGATTTGATGAATTCCAAATCGAACACCTAGAGGATGACAATCCATTTGGAGTATGTGGCCCCCAACAATTGGCGTGACAAGATGTTTGTCATGGGGTTGCAGTCGGAAACAACCATAGTCTTACAAAGCATGATATAGTGATGAATCCTTTGGATAACCTAGACAGCCTCCAAAGCTAACTTTTCAATGTGAGTATACATGAGCTAGTATCATTTTGATTCTAACTCAAATAATAAATAGGATGTTCAATCCCTACTTCGTCCTCTTGGATCAATACCATAACGATGGTAGTAAATGTAGCGATGAGGTACATGAAGTAATCATGTTGGTATTCCAAGGAATATAACAAGGATGCATGAATCAAAATGTCTTTCAGGCATCAAACACCTTTTGGATAGTGTCGTCCCAATAGAAGGGAACCCCTTTCTTTAACAAGCATGTAAATATTTTTGTCAATTCAGCGTAGCTAGGAATGAATCTCCGTAGAAAGTTAGCCTTCCCTTGGAGTCATTGAAGCTGAAGAAGAGAGGAAGGAGCAGGTAGATGTAGGATCTCTTAGGCTTTCAATGGGTCACTATGAATTACATGTTTCGATACGATGAAACCAAGGAGTTGATTGAAGCTTGCAAAAAACACACACATGTGTGAATTAAGCCTAATTTTAAGTGTTGAAAATGTAAAAATATGTTAGATTTTAAGCTTCTGTGGTCGTTTTTTTGCAGTGGCATGATCCAGATTATCCACAGTTTCATGCTCATTCTGTTGACATTTCAAACCCCAAAGGGGGTTCATCATCAGGACTAAATTAGATAGAATATGAATGAAAGCTTATTGAGAGAAGAGTCATCCGACTTGGGTATAAATAAACCTAGATCCCTAATTTTTATAAAGAAGCCGACATTTATATATATGATTTCTTATTTACTTATTATTATTTTTATAATTAGTTTATAATATATTTTTTATTTATTTATTTATTTATTCCCAATGTTTTACCTTGACCCTAAAAATATTTTAATTGATATGTTTAATTCATAAATAAGTTTAATTCATTTATTTTTATTGATATGTTTAATTCTTAAATAAGTTTAATTCATTTATTTTTATTGTTTTAATGTAAAAATATAGACCTAGGATGCATCTGATGATCAACATGATGTTTTGAGTGAGTAGGTAGGTTGTCCAAATATGGTTGTACAATGTGTTTAATATCATGGAAGGCATAACGCATTTCCCTTTGAAACGTGGCCCCAAAAATTTTCAATATGAAAGGGAGATTTCGATATGCAAATGTGCCCTATGGACAAATAAATGCGGTTTGTGTTTGTTTGATGGGAGAATGTTGATGTCATTGTTGCCCAAAAATCCATCCATAAACAAAAATATTTCACAGTCATCATAATCGTCAACAATATGGTTAATGAATGGGGTAGGATAATTGTCTTTAGTACAAGCACGATTAATGTCTTGATGATCAACACACACATGAATTTTTCCTTGATTTTTCATTATAGGAACAATGTTGGATACCCAATCAGTTAGAGGTACTAGGTAGATGAAACTAGCATGTACAAGTTGTTCAACTTTGGCTTTAATAGTGACAACCTTCTTAGGATGGACCAGATGGAGGCGTTGTTGAACTAGCTTAACATCAGGATATGTCTTGATTTCATGTACAATGATTTTTGGGTAAATACCTAACATCTATTCATAAGACCAGATGAAAATGTCTCCAAATTTCTAGAAAAGGGCTTGATAAGTCTTGATCTCATCGAGAGAGAAAGAAGCACTCATATGTACATTATCGACAATTCCAGGTTTGATCAAAATATCGAGAGGAATAGTCTCTTCAATATTCAAAAATTTCTTCTCAAAATTGATATCATGGATGGATATGGAATTCACAGACATCTCAACAACATTGGGTCGATAGTGTTCACTAAGATTATCCTCGAAGGAATCTAGCAAGGAGGAACAATGGTGATGATCATCCCATGACACATCATCAGACATCATGACATCCATGATGCTCTTATTAGTAGAAAATGTACGAGAGAATGGGTCAAAGGATGTGCCGTAATCTAAGAAATGATTAACCCAATTGATCAAAGAGAGGAGAGAGTAATGCGCCGTACAGGCCGAATAAATGGCGTCATATTCGAGTTCAATTGGACTTAGTGGCATGCCGTCACCAAAAGTGTCAATATTATATTCATCTGGCACTATCCAAGGATTAGATGGAGTAGTACAAGAAGATATCATGTTAATATAGGTGACCATATTGGAGTTGTCAGGAGAAGGAGGAGGAGGAGAAAAGGTTCCCATGAGGGAAGAATCCTTAAGAAATCCCACCCCGACATGATGATACAAACGTGGGGTTTCTCCCACAAGAGGGTTACTTCCATTAACTTGAGGATTGGTGGAAAATAAGCTGAGTTTATCAATGGCTATTATACCTCCCTTATGAGGGAAATATATCATTTTGAAACACATCGAAACAACAATGACCATAACATAAAAACACGTACGACCTAGTAGAAGGTTATAATCTAATGGTCTGTCAATAACTTCAACTTTTACCCACACTGTCTTGTTGTCTAATTCTACTTGTAAGAAATTTAGAATTCCACAAGGCTTGAAGCCTCTTCCATCAAAAGCCTTTGGAGAATTCGACGACTAATTTGTTTGGGGAGAACCAATGGCTTTCTAAACAAAATGACATGATACAAGTTGAATCTCCTTTGTCCACAATGGAGAGATGGATGTTCTTACCGCAAATAATAACTTGAATCATGAAACCTAATTGGGTTGGCAGTCAAGGCATATAATTCTCATGGTTAAAAACTAAAAGGTTGGAATCAAAGGCATCAATACATCCAATAGAGGAGAGCAAAACCTTCTTTTGGGGAAGACAATTTTGCAACACCTCAAGAGTTGACATAGCCAAAGGAGCCTGAACCAGATCCTCAGCTATTTTATAACTATGAGCAGCTCTTGCACGAGGGTTAAATGTGGATTTATGGATGATGCCTTTGGGAGGCTTAATTGTTAATTCAGTAGGAAACACATTTGGAGTAGGATTTGATGGAGATGCAGTGGAACTAGTAGGTTGATCAATAATCTGTCCATTCGAGGGATTCACATTACCATAGTATTTATTTCTGGTGGCCACCATAACATCATTTTCGACTTAGTGGAGGAAAGCATCATAGTAGAGTTAGAGGAAGCAGGATCTCAAGTAACCATATTAGTCTCTTGATTCATATACATATATGTCAATATAATGAGTGCAAAAGATGAATTAAGGAACTAATTTACTTCCACCTAATGTGGATAGTCACGAGTGAAATGCTCCTCATTACAAATCAAGCATGGATAATGAGGTTTTCGCTTTTCTTCAGAAGTTTGGTTATTTTTTTTTATCCTATCGAGCATTATGTTTCTTCTTTATACCTTTTCCTTTCTTCTTACTTCCTACTTGCTAAGATTTTCCTTTGGAGCATTGAACGACATTGATATTAGAAGTGGAAACCACAGGATTAGTGGAAGGATGGTTTTGGGTAGCAAAACCTATCATGCCATTAACTTCATGTGATTATTTACTAGGAGGTTGAGGAACAATTTTGGAAGATCACAGAGCATTTAGTATTTTATCATAAAGCATGCCAGATTGAGTATAAATAAGATCAAGATATTGGGCACAAGAAATTACCTGCTCTCTGGTAAAAAATCCACCTTTAGTGATGTCTTTTATTATGGATGGTAACAAAGACTTAATGAACCATTTAGCTAACAATTGATTAGGAACAAAATTTTTAACCAAATGATGATGATGTCGCCACTCATGGATGTGATAAGGAATTAGTTTATTTGAGGTTGGTCAAAAGTTTAGCGACAATCTCATATCGAATGGGTAACTGGAAACGCATTAAGAATGTGGTAGCTAAGGTGATGAAATTATCAAGTGGGCTCATGGTAGTTAACTATACCATTTTGCTACCGTACCAGTATGTGTGTGCTAGAAAAGACGTAAACATATAGAGTCGTCATTGAGAGAGTTTTAAGAACACCACAAATGATAAGTCATAACGTGTGTAGATGGGTATTCTCTACGATTTCCATTGAATTTAGGGATATCACTGGGCAATTTTGTGGGAATAATCAACCACCAAGGAGAATGGGAAATGGGATCATTGGTAAGCCGAGTCAGATTTGGAAATTCAAGAGTTGCTACAAATGAAAACTTCTTGTTGAGGTTTGGTGGAGGATACCCTGGGTAAGATGGGATGGCCTGAGCAACAAGTATCTTCACTTCGGTATTGGGAGTATTCTGATAATCAAGATACAAATAACCTTGTTTTCTAGCTCCAAGATAACCTTGTAAAGGTTGAAATGGTTGGGTATGGATTTACTAACCTTGATAAGGTATTTAAGGTATACCTTGATATGGTTGATATAGTTTCCCTATGGGATTTTGCATCATCCAAACACAAGGTTGGTTAGGTTGTGCCCACACCATACCATATACATTATGACACGTTTGAATTTGAGTAATGGTTTAACCAAGAAATGAAGGTTGCAATATACCTTTAAGAGGATGGGTAAATGGGGCTTGAGAGGTGAAAGATATCAGTAGAATAGGTTGAGTTAAAGATGCAACTTGTGAAGGTTGGCTTACATTCACTTAAGCTTGAACAGGTTGGGGTATAGTTTGATGAGTAAGAATTTGAGATGTAGATGGAACGGGTTGGGAGATTGGAGATGAAGCCACAGCTAAACCAGGTTGTACGGGTAATGTAGGTTTCTAAACATTGACAACCATTCCTGAATCTGGAATTCAATGAGGCTTAGCACTAACCTATAATATTTGTTGAGGAGATGGAAATATTCCCAAAATAGGTTTCCCCCTTGCTGAAAGAGGAGGGGAATATGGAGGAAACTAGCCCCCAAGAGGAGGGTTCCCAATAGGAAGTGGATTGGGTTGTTGTAGGTGTCCATACCTATTGACATATGGACCAATTTGTTGTTGAATTATAGGTGTATATGGAGGAGAAAGAGAATATTGTGTATCGCTCATCACATAAATGTTATATAGGATTCTATAAGAGGATGACTGGGAGAAGTCCATGGAATGGATGCTACACCAAAAAAATTACAAGGAAATGATTGGTAACTAGGCAGATAGACGGGCTACCATACAAATGTGTCCCTGGTGATGTTACAAACATGGATGAAGTTGCAACATGGGTTATCTCAATCATAGTAGTAGATACTGGCTAAGAAACCATAGCAAATTTAATCACGGTTAACTATCCCAAAGAGCATTGCCGATGGAAACTCAAGGGTGAGTTGAAAGGAAATGAACTAGACAAAGAAGCTTGTGATGGAGTATGAGGAGAAGGAAAAGGATGGGCCTGATAAAAATGAGTCCCTTCGAAATGAATAAGAGATAAGGGTCGAAGCTCTTCTTGAGGAATCTCCTCAATACTCACAAGACTAGGTGGAAGTGGTTCATCGTCGTGTCCAAGATATATAGGTTATGGTTGGGTCTAAGACAAAGGAAGAGAAGAAGAAGGTCCTGAAGTAACAGGTGTAGATAGTTGAGGTGCCTCAAGTTGTATAACCTTAGGTTGTATGGTCTCTGATTCGATATAGTCAGGTTCAATAACTTCAGGTAATGAAATTTTAGGTGCTTCTATTTTTACTATGTTGGAATCACCAACAAATGAAGAAGTAATCTCGGGTTAAGTAATAGCTCCAAAGTACTAGATTAATTATTCTACATCTTTTTTTTTCTTCTAATAATAGGTAGGAGTTGCGTCAGGTGGAAGAGGAGGCTTATTTTGCATTCTACAAGAACGACAAAGTGGAGATTTATTTTCTTCCATGTTGGTTTAATAAATTTTAAAAATTAACAACAAACAAAAAATTCAAAAAGGAGGTAAAATGGTTTACCAAGCAACTGTGAAATGTAATATACCACCTTGGATAACCAAGGATTTATGGATGGGCATGAAATCTCCCCGAATGCTATGTTCGATGTATCAAAATATACAAGGTTGTTGACTCGGTTACGTAAGTTAAGGATAACAACCTGGTGCGGACTTCAAAAATATACTCGACGATACTTGGAAGTGTAGTCCATGTTAGTGTTGTCTAATGTGAAACCATATGATGAGAGAATTCCCATATACTTTTCATGCGTGGAGCGCCATCCGATATACCTGAAGGTACGTGGAGAACGATTTGATACACTTATGTACATGGAACGAGATATCATGTCTGGAATGCAACACTGTCAAAACACGACAAATCCTATGCTTATGGATGTTGGAACACGTCTCTATCCTAGACCTCTAGATGTTTGCATTAATGTTTCAAATGATCCTTAAGTTTGATTCAATAAATTTTAAAGTTTATCTTGAATTATCAATTTTCAAGGCTCACCGTGAATTTCACCTTAATATCCTAGAGATTCAATCTAGCACGATAAAATTAAATTTTCTTTTCAATGAAAATCTATGTATGGGAGGGAAGAGAAAAAAGAGTAATGCAACATACGAGATGCAACAATTTTTTTTTTTTTTTTAAGTCAATTCCTCTAATGCGACTATTCCAATTTTCAATTTCACACACAAAACCCTAAATGCAATGAAAAATGCAAAATGATGACATTTTTTTTTCAATCCACTTAATTTTCAAATGAAATGAAAAATAAGATGATTTTTAAATCACTGATAAAAGAAACTATAAAAAATGATGTCTGTAATATAAATTCTTTCAAACAATCAATGATCAAGCAGCAGTTTGCTAATGACCTAATTGAAAAGAACGAAGGAAATGTTGGAAATTGACAACTAATTATGTAAATTTGAGTAAAAATGTATTAGTTATTGACAAGTTAGTTTTATACCGAAACAATAGTTATGTAATTGAGGAGGCTCATATAAAACTGATGAATGCCCAAACTATTGTAAGGAGAATCATTTCATTGATTGAATATAAATTCCAATCCCTTGCCCCGTATATGTTTCCTTGACACCCTGTCAGGGTTTTACCACATAAATCCTGAGTTTTTTTACTTGTATGGTTATATTCAGTTGCTTTTTTCCTTTCTTGTTAAGTAACCTCCAATAACTACAGGAAAATCTAAACAAATCCTTATCAAAGGCTATAAAAACCAAAAGAAAATAAAGTGAAGGATTTTTAGAGACTAAGAAACACTTAGGAATAGAAGGAAAACCAACTAAAACAAAGAAAATCAAAGTGCAAGGCATAACAAGCAATTTTTTTTGCATCTAACAGGGATCACCGTAGGTGCACAAAGTGCACCAATGCTTTACAGTGCAGGCGCAAAGAAGGTTGGGGTGCGATGAAGTGCTTTGTCTCTAGAACAGGGGGAGAACTGATGCAAATTCAACCAAATTACGACACAAAAAATCAAATCAAGCTCAGAGAAGGGTTTTCCTAAGGACAATCAAGGTATGAGTGAGGTAATAAAGGTCGTTTCAAGAGGTGAAACAAGTGCCAAGGTCAAGGAAAACACTAAGGGAAAGAAACGTTCCCTAGTGGAGTCGCCAATTTGTTATGCATAATTTATTATTGCAGACACAAGTATCTTCCCTAGACCTAGTGGACTAGTGTAGAACAACAAAAAGAAAACAATATAGAATTTTCCTTAGAGAAATTGAAGAATGGAAAGAGGCTTACTTGGAATCCATCGCAACCCTTACTTTCCTCCCGACTTGTAAGCCCCATTCGTGGCTCTGATTACTATAATTAGAACTTGCACATATAACCAAAACAATCCAAGGATCCACAACATCTACATAGCATAATTCAATTTCTCTATTCAATGAATCAATCAGGCATTGAAATACATGAATTTAAATGTAACATAACACATATAGGAAAACATGTTATTCTTTATATTAATAGAAATAGGAGATATTTTACAATCAAGAATAGTAGAGGATCTTGTAGAGATCTCCCCAAGTTGACTTTTCCTTCCATATCACAAAGCACACATCAATGTCACCCTAATACATGAAGATGATGACTCTCTTAGATTCAAGGCAACAACATAAGGGCATGAACAGTCTCCAAATTCCAACCTTGATGTTGTAGATGGTAGTAAATTTATAGGAGATGGAAGGTAGTTTAGGATTTACCATAATGAGCTTGATATCTACTTATGATGGAAGGATGATCTCAAGGGATAAGAGGTTAAGTCTCCAAGGTAGGATCAGATAGGAGTCAAGCTTCTTATCTAAGGTAAATGGTTAAAACAACTCATGGAAGCTTCTGGAAGAGGAAGCTTTAGAAATCTTTTTAATTTTCCCAAATTTCTAGAATCAACGCACCCCCAACAAGGAGCAAGCTGCTACTGACCAACGTTGGTGTAGAAGGAAACAACCAACACTAAATGCATGTCTCTAAAGGGGTAGAGTGCGTTGGGGATTAAAATCTTGATTTTAAGTAATTAGACCCAAAAATTCGTCATTTTTGGAAACGTCATGCTTAGCGCTTTGTGTAGGGATGGCAAAAACATGTTCATGGATGTGGTTTGATCTTGTTTGTAGGCCTATTGATCAGATGTGGAAAATGGCATATAACAGGAGGAGTTCAGGAGGAATAGGATTTGGTGGTTTAAGAGGAGTGGGAATCGGTTGGGGTGCCTTGTCTTTTGTTCCATTTTTTTTTACTTTTACCCCCCCCACCAGATGATTTCACAACAAGAGTGGCTTCCTACTGAGGTCATTGTGGAACTAAAGCAAAGGAAGGGGAAGGAACAACAGGTTGAACTAGATTCAAAGCTATGTAAGGTTTGAGTTGATTAGGAGGAGTGTTTACGGGAGGATCAATGTACCATACTAGGATCCCTAAAGTGATGTTAGGAAGACTCAACATAGCCATAAAAGGGGTAGAAAATATTCTTGGTGGTGGGAATTAGAAAGGTATATGACTAGAAGGGTAATGGCTTGGGGGAACAACTCTGGGATGGTTAATACTTGGGGGAATGGTTCCTAGTTGAAAAGGACTGGGCGAGACACCAACAAAAGGAAACTGGCTAGGAGGAATTGTACCTGAAGGCTGAGTTGAGTTGGGAGCAGGTGGTTGTGGAGAGGTTGGCTAATGTGAAGGCATACCATATCACTTGTTAGCGACCCATGAATCTTGGAGCATGCAAACACTTAAAGAGCTGGGATCAAAAGGGGTAGTTTATGGGCCATAATAGGCCCTAATTAATGTGGAATATAGGCTCTAGGAGAAACATTAGTTAAGAAAGGGATAGTCTTATTGCCAGTCATCAATAAGATAGTGATTTGAGGAGAGGTCTAATATTGAGGGTCATATTAAGTCAACTGATCGATAGTGATGATCTTTCCATCGCAAGGAAAACACATCTTGCGAAAGACAACAAATGTGACAATGAACATGGCATGGTAACTGCGACCCAACAATATCTCATAATCTAATGGGGCATTACTAACTTCGATATAAATCAAGACTGTCTTACTAGCAATAGTGATGGGGCTATTGGAAATACTGATAGGGGTGGTGACTCAATATTTATTTTCAATTGTTACTTTTACCAGTTAGATCACTTATATTTAGAACAAAAAATGAACAATAAGAATAAATGCTTTTATTAATTTCTTATTTACAATAAATAAAGTATAATATATGTAGGGCTCCAACATTAGATGAAGAAACCAATCTTCAATCTCCCAGGACCCAACCTATATTTTCCAAGCACCAACTTGGACTTCCAAGGCTCCATCCTTGTCAATTCTGAGGCACCAACCCTAAGGGATCCAACCCTATATCTGGTTTAGGTTCCGACCTAGTATCTTTTGGAATCTGATCCTTTAGGGCTCCAACCCTATCCTCCAAGGCACCAACCTTATCTTTTTTAAGGCTCCAACCCTCAACTTTACTTAATCAAGATGTATTTGGTTATTCTTCACGGCTCCCTATGTCTTGTTCAATGAGCTCTGTCAATCTTCGCTTAGTATTTTCTTTATTCTTAACATCACATCATCAATGACAAACTTCATCTCTTTAGAAAGTGTCACCACTACTCTTCATCGTACCCAAGCAATGATATCCAAGGTCACCTCATGATGAATTCAATGCATCATGGTCTTCAATAATATCTACAAGACCAACTTCAAGATATCTTCATAGGGTCTTCAATATGTTTCCCCAAGAACTGAAGGCTTCTCTAAGGTGTGCTTGAAATCTTCAAGAATGCTAAACAAAAGTCCAAGAGATAGACTCCAAGGATGTCTTTCAAAAAACTTCAAAAATGATGGCTTTAGATTAAGGAAAGTCCCACAAATGTCTTCAAGGAATCTTTCAAGATGTGATGTTAATGTTGCTTTAACAAGACTTCTTAAGGATACTTCAAAGTGTCATAAAGGTTGCTCAATAATTCGTCTGATAATTTCCACATACAATGATGAACAAGTTATGTTACGACCTTGCAACTTGTCAATCTTTAATGAACTTCCCCAATATAGAAATTTAGCCCAAACATTATCCACAATAGGTCCTTTATAGTTTGCACCAACAAGAGATCAAAAATGTCTTCAACTGTGGTCCACAACTTCAAGGTGGCCTTCAAGGAGGTGATAATAGATCTGTAATAGTGATGTCAACTTCAAAAACTGCTTCTAGAGCTGCTACAAAGAGGATGGAAGAGAGGGTTGCAAGGAACTTCATAACCGTTCAATAATCTACCTCAAAAGATGCCTAAAGATAAAAAACCGTCTTCAATTTTTTTTTTTCCATTTGCAAGGCTGTGTGAAGAAGGGCTACAAGTCTGTCACAAATATTAACACCACATGTATCACAGGTCAAATCTTTATGCCACAGATCCATAGATTAGGCTGAGGTCGAAGTTTTGTTGTACAACAAAGCTAAAGTTTGTTCACAGTTGTGAGGTTTGTTGCTTCCACAGGTTCAAGTTGTAGTGTTCCACAAGACTGTCTTCAAATAAACACCTGTTCGAGTTTCTACCAGAGACAATTCTGTCCCAAAGTCGGAGTTTATGATCTAGCCCAAAAATGAGCTATTATGGATGGAAGAATCATGAGTGAGCTATCTCCAAGTGTGAGTAGTTATGTCTGGAAGTAAGTCACTATAGGTCTTTTAGTAGAATCCCTCCACAGATGTGAGAAGAATGTTGTTACAGGTCACTGTAATCATAGGTCTGAGTTCTGGAATCCTTAGAAGTTTCAGATCACTGTTCTTGAAGGAACTGTTAGTGCCTAAATCTACCTCAGGCTGAAGGAGGCAGGTCTAGGGTAACATCAAACCATGCTTAACCTAGTAGCTAGCCCTACCAGGTCGGGAGAGGGCTCTCTCCTTGTCAATCTCAATTAGGATATTGGCAATTAAGGCTTGAGATGATTGAATTTAATGTATATTTTAGGCTAGGTATAGTAGATCAGATAATTTTGTTTGATTTTAGGTTTTGGTTGCTGGATCAATTGGAGAAGGCAGATTGGGTCCGGGAAATCAACTCAGGGATACAGTCATGTCCTGTGGGGCAAGGTAGACAAGGGTTTATGTACTAGCAATGGATTGAGATGGTAGGGTAAGACAACTGAGGAGTTTAGGAGGTGTTGTGCTCTACAAACAACCCCCCATTTCATATCATTTTTATTCATAAAACATCAACCTATGAAATGGGTCCCTTTAAAGTAAAATTGATATCAATACTTTTATTGTTCAAAACGTTTGATAATCAAATGAATGCATGTTATAAAACCCTTTTTGAACAAACCCATTTAAAGAAATAAAGTGAATCTTAGTCATTGTGATAAAGCGATCGCAAGATCGCATATCGCAATGACATAAGAAATATATATAAGTGGCACAAAGCTTTCCGCTGATGCGATATCGCAATCGGCAATCGACAATATCCAATGCACATCTCAAAGCGCCCTATGCCATTAGCCCTGATGCGATGCGCAATCGGCGTTCGGTGATCGGCAGTTTATTTTCATTTAAGTCTTGATGCACTCAGAGCTTTTCACCGATGCGATATCGCATTCGGCGATCAGCGGTATCCAATACACATCGTTAAGGCGCGCTTTTCATACACCCGATGCGATGCGATAAAGCGCAGTTTTCAATAAAAAGCTGTTAAGTGATGGGATAGCTCAATTCATTCATATTTAAAGCTTGATCACTTGCGCTCAGCCGCCAAAACGTCCATTGCATGCTTAAGGGGATTATTCACCTGAATAACGATATAATGGGCATTTATAGGATGATAGGTTTTATACGACCAATTAATGGGATCATGTCTTAAAATATTTCTATGGATTGTGTCCGTGCCCATTTTAAAGGCTAAATACCTTATTATGCACCTATTCATATGTTATCGTCACTTGCAAGTTTTCATTTTTATCTCTCTGTATTACACGCAATTGCCTCTCTGTGCAGAATTCATCCATAGACAGAAGTTTGAGCAAGATGGGAAAGAAATCCAAGAAGACTGCAGGTGCTTCCGCTCCACCAGTCGCAAGACAAGCTGCTGTAAACAAGAAGAAGGGCCTAATATCTGATACTACATGCACGGGTCTCACCAGAGTTACTTGGCAAGGCACTTACGACCTAATTGAAGCCGAGAAACCACAGAAGACGGTAACAGTAGCTGGCACGGATTTACTACGGAAGTTTGATTGTACTCTCAAAGATTTAGCCGACTCTTTCCTTCACAGAATAGTAGCCAGGGAGCAAATTCTCCCATACACAGACATTGTGCGATGGGCGATTGAAGAAATCCCAATCTTGGACAGAACTTTCAGCACCAGAGATGCGAGGATTTTCGGATCATTCAAGGCAGATGACCTAAGGCAAATGTATCATTTGCCCGAGCTAGAGAAAATATATAACAAGGACTTCCTAGAGAAGTTTGCAAGCGAAACTGAAATTGAATCCGAACCCATCAAGGATTGGAGACAAAATCCAAACAAGCACAAACACGAATCTTCCGGTAAGTACTTGGTTGATTCTTCGGCTTCTCCTTATTGTTATGCAGGGATAATGATGTGTAGGCTATGGGGATTGCATGACTCTGCTAGTTTTACCATAGAAATGGTTCCTCTTATGGAGGCAGTAGTAAACAGTATAATTATGGATTGGGCTACTATTCTCTCGAATAAACTAGCAGTAGCTGTTCGTGATTTTAGAAATAAGACTGTGGTCACTGAAAGGAAAATCCCCCCATTTTATTATAGTGCATATATCTTAGACACATTATGTTTCAATTCTGAATTTCCTGTCCTTGGTTGGAGGTGGACTGCACAGGACCCCTCACCCATTCATATATATCACCAAAAATTGTGGAAGTCTTCTTACAAACACCACCTGTATCAAATTTGCAATGGCTTTATGGTTCCCATTTACTATTCCATTTTTGATAAACCCATTCCGAAGATTTCCTATCAAGCTTCCTTTGATTTACCAGCAGTGGCAAGTTGGTTTGGAGAAGAGAAATTTACCTATATCAGAGTTTACGGCAGCCAAGCTGACCCACATGTTCTACCTTTATATATTCCAGATAAGCTGCTAGCAAGAGAAATCACGTATCAGATTATGGCTGAAAGTACTACACAGACTCTCAAAAGAGAAAATAAAAGAGGCTGGCCCTCTTTTCCCTTGAGGTGTGGTGTCTATACGCTGCATGATCTCAAACATGCAGAAAAGGAAGCCACAAAGATTCAATCTTTAACTCTGGCCACAATCCCAAACAGGGCATTTGATCCAAAGCAAGTTGCCTATGCCGCATTAGAACAAGCCAAATTGACAAAGTTTGAGCATCAGGAAGATATATTTGATGACCTGTTCACTTCAAATGAAACCATAGGTCAGGCTAAAGAACTCGCTAAGATGAAATATAATGATGAAGGGTTGACTGAGTTCAGTGAACTTAGAGAACAAAGGTTGCAAACTCTGCCTCTAGATTTACTAGCAACGACCCCAGCGACATCGTCAAGCGAGTCTGGTCGGCAACAGTTAAAGGAACCTCCTACTATAACAAAAGATCATAATAAGGAGCAGGAAGAACAGCTAAAGAAAGAACATGAGGATAGACAACAGAGGGAACAAGAGGAGCATAAGAGGAAAGAACAGGAACAAGTACAGAAGGAGTCTCAAACCGAGAAAGGGCAACAGACCACCACTGATGTCAATGTGGACACTACCACAGACCCTAAAATGCTCCAGGAATAGCAGCACTTTCATTCTATCATCAGTGGATTAGAAGGCTCAAAAGATACAGACACTTCTAAGACTAACGACATGCAAGACGTTACTTCACCTCAGGTTCTAAGTGGAACCAGTGGCCCACCCAAGTCTAAGGATGTTGAGATAATTCCAAAAGACCCCACCGATCAAATCATTCTGCAGGTAGAAGATATTCCTCCATTGGATGTTTTCTACAGCTCGAGGCATAGAGCAGTTGTAAAGTGATCAAGGAAAAGACGAAGGATTGATCAACCTTCTATCTTTCCGGAGCAAATAGTCACGGGTAATGTAGTATGGAAGGAGAAATTGGACCCCTCCGATGACCTAACAAATTTGTCACAGTATGCTGGAGCCTATTCGGCAGCAACAATCGACAAAGCATCGGAGGTAAGCCTTCTATTGAAAAATAAGGACCAAGAAATCTCTGCATTACAGGCGGAATTGGCCGAGACAAAGCAGAAGGTAGCGCAAGCAGAGGAGCAGTTGCTGGCACAACAGCAAATGAACAATCAATTAACCCAACAATTGCAAGCAGAAAAGCAAATGATCGACCAAAGTGCGATCCATAAACAGAAAGAATTGACCGAGGCATTGGCACAGTTGAAAGCAGCAAATGAACAAATGATAAAAACCAAAGATGAGCAAATCGCTCAAATGTCATCACAGCTAGAAAAGATGAAAGGTGCTTCGCAAGTGGCAGAATTCAGAAAAGAAGCATCATTAATAAACAATGCGTTAATATCTCAGGTTAGACTCTTGTGTCAACAGATCGCTCAAGCTGAGCCACTATGCGAGTTAACTATATCTATTAATGAGCAGGTAGAGAAGGCCAGGGAAGAATTAAATCAAGCCGAAGAGGCCATTACTGCACATCTTGACTGGCAAGATTCTGATCAGGGAAAAGCAGCAAATTTGCCCAGGATACTTGAAACATATAAGGATATACTTTTCACAGAATGGCACACTCAGGTGATGAAAGCAGAGAGAGTGGCTTCAAGATGTAAATCCAATTCTAGCAATCTATTGAATTTAGTTAACAACTCTCTACTTGGCAAAATATGATTTCCAATGTACACAGGAAAGATACAACCACATACATTGGAGCAATCAGTACCTGAGTTAGAAGAAAAGGGAAGATTAATCGCCGGGGATTAATAGTTTAACTTGGAAGCATATTGGCTCTTCCTAATTAAGCCACATACACAAAGAGCCGCCCTTAAGTGTTTAACAGATGCAATCGGATGTATAATTCCTGATATTCAAGATGCCACCTATGCTGCCCAGCTCAGCTCGCGCCTCAACAAACCTCCCGAAGTTGAGCCAATGCTTGCAATAAATTAGCTCAGATTCAAAGGAAAGCAGCCGAATTGATGAATCACCCTCCAGCTTGCCAGATCGCTAGCCAAAATAGGATCAAGAGTTATTGATATCAATTTAGTAGCATTTCTGTTTAGTAGATATTTAAATTAGTATTGTATTTATAAACCCTTTCATGTTTTTAGAAAAGGTCGTAAAATTTTGTAAGAGACTTAATAGACTTAAGTTTGCACTACTGTGCTTCAGTCAATATTCTTTTATGAAACTTGACCAGTTGTTCTTAATTTAATGTGGAAGCTTCTTTATGCAATTGTGCACTATTGTCGTTGATTGAGAATGTTTTTGCGTTAAAGGAAGAACTGCACATAGTGATTGATATTTGAGAGTGTCACGCAGCTCATATGGTATTTTTATCTATGTCTGAATTCATTCCGTTTATATGAATTGTTATGTAATTATTTTTGCTATCGTTGATTATACGCATGCGCTATAACAGCAGATCTTATTCATTCCACTATTGGATGTTTAGTGATGTGCCTTTGCTTTTAATCATGTGTATGACAATGATATAGATATTTAAAGTGTGGTAATTTCGCTTCAATCGCTTTGCTTAACTATTTAGGTACAGCAATCTTAAATGAATTAATATCTATGTTGGAAAGATACAGTCATCTATATGCTTGTCTTTTAGACACAGAACATCAAATGCTCCGCTTTAGAGCTCAATAGATTCCCGGGATAGTTTCATTTATTTATATTTCTGTTAATAGTTTTAGCCTTTCGCTCACCGCTAGTGTAATCTATAAATCCTTCACCCATCCCATTTATCTATTACTGGGAAACTGGTCCCATTATCCCTAGTCGGAGCCACTATCCCAAACGGAAAAGGAGCTGTACTAAGGTCCGGACCGGGTGGTTTCCCCAATGTTGTTGCAGCGATTTTCGAGGCATCAACATTTTTGGCGCTAGAAGGAGGGCACTGACTGAGAATGGCAAGCAAACCCAAATCTGCAAGCCATTCTAAGAGTATTTCTCCCTCCAAATCTCCTCGTTATTTTTGATCGCATGCTGGTTCTCCAGCATACAATCAAGAAGAAGAGGAATCAACTACCACTGCTCAAACACATCATACTCCAGAACAATTAAGTCTTGAATCCCCTGAAGTCTAGTCTCTTATCCACAAACTTCAGAGCTTCTCGATTTTGCCACAGAAATCTGAGGTATCACAAAGCAGTGCGACTTCGCAGTTCAATTTATCTCATCCACTTACCAGACTTCAAAGTGAAAAGCTTGGTATTGAACCCACTGAGTTCCCTTTACCTAAAAGGAAAAAAGCCAAGAAATATACTGAAGGGTCTGATAGTGGAGAGCTTTCATCCACATCATCCATTTCATCTCCCCATCTGCAAAGTCAACCATCCACTCCTCCATTACATATTGTTGTACACCAGGGAATAGAAACCTCAACATCTCAATCTGCTCACTCCTCGATATTATCTCCTTCCCATACCTCTGGAATCCCAACAGTAATACCAACCACCGGTACTATTACAATGGCAGATCCATGGACCAAACCTGGTGCAATCCATATGCCTGCACCATTGCATCCATTGTTAGATTATCCGGAAAAATGGCTCCCCAAGTTTAATCCAGAAGATGGAACCCAGGCCGAGGAGCACATTAATAATTTCATGTTGGCAGTCAACTTGAAAGGGGTAACAGAACAAGATGTTGTTGTTAGACTTTTCCCTTATACTCTGCAAGGATCAGCAGGATCCTGGTATTTCTCTTTACCTTCTGGTTCCATTACCAGTTGGAACACCTGCCAAGAGCAGTTTCTTACTAAATATGGAGATGATAGGTCTTTGGCTACTTTAATAAATGATCTCTCCAACCTAAGAATAGAGCATAGGGAACCAATTAAGGAATTTAATGCTCACTTCAATAAACTCCTGAACAAAATCCCAAAAGCTTCCAAACCAAGTGAACAAATTCGAAGCGAATGGTATATCACTGCCCTACCTACCAATATAGCCATTTTTGTAGATAGGGCTGGGAAACCTACCTTAGCCAAAAATATGAAAGAAGCACTTGCTGTGGAAAAACGCATCAATGCCTTAGAAAAGAAAGCTTCCTTGGAAGACAGAAAAGCTAAAAAAGTCTCTTTTAAAGAAGACTCCAAGAAGAAAAGCCCGAAAGACCCATATGACATGGAAGGTTTGCAAAAGGTCCTGAAAACTTTGTCTAACGAAATGATTGACATAAAGAAACAGGTGGCCGAAAATTCAAACAAAAGACCATTTAGGACTTATAAGAAAACTGAAACAAAGCCACCCAATGTCATATCTAACGCAGATTCAGAGCAAAAGGAGGAGGAAGAAGAGGCAACCTCACCAACTGACGATGAAGAAGAAGTAGCTGAATGCCATGGAATGTGGGATTTTATACTCCCCAATTCTGATACCGAAAATGAAGAAGAAGCCTTCCCAGTCACCACTAGAAGTAAAAGTACTTCTGAACCTGTCCAGGCGACTTCAAAGAAAAGAAGTGCAGGTGCTGCCACAACAAAAGAAAAAGTACCTCCAAAGAAATCAGCTGCAGTAGTTCCCCAAAACCAGCCTTCAACTTCTAATTCTCCTTCAACATCTAAAACATTAGTGGTATCCGATTCAATGGAATACAACATTGTTGATGACATGAAGAAAACTAAGGCAAACATAACTATGTTTGAGCTTAGCAAGCTAAAGCATCAGCAAAAATTACTTCTTAAAGAATTGAATGCTGTTCCTTCTACTCCGCTTCCTAGTTCAAAAGCTGCTAATGATTCAGGCCAATCTCCTCCAGGTATGGTTGAAGCTACCGATTCAGTCCTAATTGGGGACAGGTCAAGTTCTCATACTCCACCATTCCTTCTGACTTATGAAATCTACAACAGAAACCTACACAACTGTTTAATTGACTCAGGGACATCTTCTAGCATAATTCCAGCTTCAGTTTGTTCCAAATTGAACATAGAGCCCCAGAAGTCTGCCATCCATATTGTTCAATTAGAAAAAACTAAGGTACAAGTTGTCGGAGAAATTAATTTCGTAACTATCAGGTTGTCTGCTGATCCCAGAATAGTACAAAGGATTGACATTCTAGTAGCTGATATACCTGAGTTTTACGGTTTGATTTTGAGTAGAGATTGGTCCGAAAAATTGCATGGGTATATTTCTACTGATTGGTCACACATGTGGCTTCCTTATAAAGGTAAGCCAAATCAAATAAAGATTGACCAAGAAAAACATATGACCCATACAGTTACCGATTTTGAGCAAGAAAACCATCCCGTAGCTTTCAACAACAACATTTTGGGCAATTATTCATCTGAGTCATTCTTTGGCAACTTTGTTGCCCAACCCTCCCCTTTCTCAGTTAATAATTTTACATCTCAGATTGAAAATTTTTCACAAGTAGATAAGTCTAGATGTTTCAATGGTGATGAGAAAACTGTAAATACGACTGTTAATACTCCTTTATTTTGGTTTTTGTATTTTGATGGCTCCAAGTCTAGTGAAGGCTCGGGAGCAGGATGCATCTTGGTTAGTCCACATGGGGAAAAGACAATGCTATCTTGCATATTAGAATTCGAATTCACTAACAACACAGCCGAATATGAAGCCCTAGTTCAGGGTTTATATAAAGCGATCGGCCTTAAAGTGCAATACCTAAAAGTATTCGGCGATTCTGAAATTATTGTTAAACAGGTTAGAAATGCGATTCATTGCCTTTCCAATCACCTTAAGCATTACCAATCGCTTATGCAAGACCTTACCTCACATTTCTTAGCATTTAACATTTCCTCCATTCCTCGGTCCCAGAATTCAGCTGTCGACTTACTAGCCAATGTAGCCTCCAAGCTCCTACCTTCAGAAGACTACAACCCTGATAGATTTTCTGTAGAATTGATTTTTAGGCCTTCAATTCCTGACAACATCACTAATTGGAGAGTATCTAATCATGACGATGATATTTTACAATTTTTAACTTCTGAAAAGTCTTATGACAACCAAATCATTGAAGAGGATGAGCATGACTCCCAAATAAAGGAAACACCTCAAGAAAATGTAATTCCTAAGCCTGTGGTAAAACTAGAGGATCTTTATGATATAAAAGACAGGTTTAAACCTGTAACTAATACAAAGATCCAAAGCTCTACCCTAAGGTTTGAATTGGTGAATTTGGGTACTGAGCAAGCTCCTCAGAATGTGAATTTAGGATTAGGACTTTTTGTAGAAGAGAAAGAAGCATTTTTTAGACTGTTAAGGAAGAATAAACACGTTTTTGCTTGGAAATATGATGACTTAAAGACTTATGACACATCTATTATCCAACATACTATTCCAATGCTTCCAGATCAAAAACCCATTCAGCAGAAGTTAAGAAAAATACACCCAAATTTGGAAAGCCAAATTAAGTCGGAGCTTAACAAACTCCTTAAAGCCAAGATTATCTTTCCAGTCCGACATTCCAATTGGGTTTCTAATATGGTGCCTGTCAGGAAAAAGAATGGCGACATTCGAATTTGTATTGATTTCAAGAATCTAAACAGAGCAAGTTTGAAAGACAATTTTCCATTGCCTACTATGGAGCAAGTACTCCAATCAGTAGCAGGTTCTGAATTGATGTCTTTTCTAGACGGTTTTTCCGGATACAACCAGGTCTTGGTTCATCCTGATGACCAGCTTAAAACTACATTTAGAACAAAATGGGGGACATACGCATATCAAAAGATGCCTTTTGGACTTATAAATGTAGGAGCGACTTTCCAAAGAGCTATGGATACTGCTTTTAGGGGATTGATAAATCGAACAGTGGTCGTTCTACCTAGACGATATAACTGTATTTTCTAAAGAGAGGTCTAATCATTTACATGACTTAAACCAGATCTTTCAAAGATGTAAAAGGTATGGAATTTCTCTTAAACCCAAAAAGTCATTCTTTGCTCTTGATCAAGGGAAACTCTTGGGTTTTATTGTGTCTCGAGATGGCATTTATATTGATCCTGATCGGATCAAAGAAATTTCTGAGATCCCATTCCCTCACAATAAAAAATCGATGCAGTCATTTCTCGGCCAGATTAATTTTGTTAAAAGATTTGTACCAGATTTTTCTCATATTATTCTGCCCCTCCAGGCAATGATTAGGAAAAATGCAGTCTTTAAGTGGGGATTAGTAGAAAAAGAAGCTTTTGATTTGATAAAACAATCCATTATCAACGCCCCCTCCTTAATTACTCCAAATTTCTCTGATCCTTTCACATTGTATACTATCGAATCCAATTCTTCATACGCAACAGTACTCACGCAACTAAATGATCACAATTTGGAGGCACCCATTTCATTTTTTAGCTCAAATCTTCAGGGTGCCGAATTGAATTACTCCGATGTGGAAAAACAAGCCTTTTCTATGTTTAAAGTAGTCAAACATTATAGACCCATCCTTCTGAAAACCCACACAAAAGTAATAGTTCCTTTCCCAGTTGTTAGGCAACTATTAATACAAAAAGAACTGGGTGAAAAAAGGGCAAATTGGGTCACAACGCTTCAAGAGTATGACTTAG
>APFE030078831.1:67164-97871 GCA_000404065.3 Pinus taeda | reverse complement strand
CAAAAATCATGAGAAATTAGTCAGTTACGACTACCTCTCATGGAAATGGTCATACATTTGAATGACTTACTTAACGCAGTTGAATCCCAAAATGATATCTAATATAATACACTGCGTAATCCCCCATACTTAAAATCAAAAAGAGTCAAGGGATCTCTACTTGAATGGTTCATGAGGCACAATACTTGCTAAGGTTTTGCAAATGGGGTAGCAAGCTAAGTGGGCTTGATTGTGGAAAAACTCCACAGTTAAGCGCGCTTGAGCCAGAGGAGGTCTGGGATGGGTGACCTCCTGGGAAGTCCTGGTTACCGGGTGCAAGCCCCGGAAGTGATGATTGATGCTATGTGATTCGTTCTCCACATTTCACTAGTTCCAATCCCACTTCTTCACCCCTGTGAGCATCACCCGATGCAATGAGTGCTAAGTGAACTATTCAAAAATCATGAGAAATTAGTCAGTTACGACTACCTCTCATGGAAATGGTCATACGTTTGAATGACTTACTTAACGCAGTTGAATCCCAAAAATGATATCTAATATAATGCACTGCGTAATCCCCCATACTTAAATTCAAAAAGAGTCAAGGGATCTCTACTTGAATGGTTCATGAGGCACAATACTTGCTAAGGTTTTGCAAATGGGGTAGCAACCTAAGTGGGCTTGATTGTGGGGAAAAACTCCACAGTTAAGCGCGCTTGAGCCAGAGGAGTTCTGGGATGGGTGACCTCCTGGGAAGTCCTGGTTACCGGGTGCAAGCCCCGGAAGTGATGATTGATGCTATGTGATTCGTTCTCCACATTTCACTAGTTCCAATCCCACTTCTTCACCCCTGTGAGCATCACCCGATGCAATGAGTGCTAAGTGACCTATTCAAAAATCATGAGAAATTAGTCAGTTACGACTACCTCTCATGGAAATGGTCATACGTTTGAATGACTTACTTAACGCAGTTGAATCCCAAAAATGATATCTAATATAATGCACTGCGTAATCCCCCATACTTAAATTCAAAAAGAGTCAAGGGATCTCTACTTGAATGGTTCATGAGGCATAATACTTGCTAAGGTTTTGCAAATGGGGTAGCAAGCTAAGTGGGCTTGATTGTGGAAAAACTCCACAGTTAAGCGCGCTTGAGCCAGAGGAGTTCTGGGATGGGTGACCTCCTGGGAAGTCCTGGTTACCGGGTGCAAGCCCCGGAATTGATGATTGATGCTATGTGATTCGTTCTCCATATTTCACTAGTTTCAATCCCACTTCTTCACCCCTGTGAGCATCACCTGATGCAATGAGTGCTAAGTGAACTATTAAAAAAAAATCATGAAAAATTAGTGAGTTACGACTACCTCTCATGGAAATGGTCATACGTGAATGACTTACTTAACGCAGTTGAATCCCAAAATGATATCTAATCCCTTTCTTGTTGAGAGAGAGTATTGAAAATGCAATAAGAAAATCCTAAATTATTTTTTCCTTCAATTAAATTAGGAATAAAATTGTAATTCCATGTCATAAGGAAACTTGTTTGAGTTAACTAAGTTAAATTAACTTAGTTGATTCAGTTGCTTCAATTAATTTGAGTTGAGAGTCTAACTTGAGTCATGTAGAGTGTCTCCTACATTATAGCAGCCCTAGTTTAGTTTATTTTGAGTTGTAATTAATTAATTCAGTTTAACTGAGTTAAAATAAATCAAACTAGTTCCAATTGATGGAGGAACTAGTAGGAGGTCAGACAATGGGGTGTTGCTTCATGTGTTAAACAATTTAACTAATGATTCACCCATAAATAACTCATGCATGTCAGATCTGAGAGTTACCCAGTTGGTATTGGAGTTCAGGGACAGTGTACTATGAGTTGTATAATCATCTGAATTGTACAAGTGGTGCATGCAGTCAGAGGAAGGTCTATGAGGATTGCACAATTCCAACTGAGGAATTTCCCTAATTAATAGGGGTCTAATTCCCAAGGAAATAGATCAAGGAAATAGGGACTTGTGAAAGACAATTTTTTTTAAAGTATAGGCCTAGGCTTGTCTAGGAAGCAGTGAGACAGATAGAGATAGTGCAAAGGTTGCTCGGGCTTGAGCAAAGCATTGTAGTCTTCTCATATTTTCTGACTAATTTAATATATAGATAGCAGGGGTTTTTAGCTGTGGCTTTCCCATGAAATAATTGTGTAATATGTCGATTGAATTCTTTCTCTTGTATGCTTCATGATTTCATGATCGTTTGATTGTTTCCATTGATGAGTAGAGTAGATTCAAGTCTATTGTTTTAGTAAATTACAATTATCAGTTTGAATTTACAAGGAATTTTTACATTCAAGCACAAGGATTTGATGTTTTAAATGTTGCATTGACCAAATACAAGGAACCTATGGCTCATCCTTCAAATGATAATGAAATAAGGGTTTACGAAATCCATGGTAAAGCTAAGAATGCCCTCATGACTGGTGGGATAGATTCTATATATGTCAAAATGATGCAATACAAATCAACGAGAGAAATCAAGGACGAGCTTCAAAATACATATGAAAGAGACAAGAAGGTAAAGGAAAGTAAGCTCCATACCCACCGAGGTCAATATGAGCAGCTAAAAATGAACGAAAAGGAAAACATTACAACTTACTTTCTTTGTGTTGATGAAATAGTGAATGTTATATAAGAATTGGGAGAACCAATGGAAAGAAACATAGTTGCTCAAAATGTTCTAATATCTCTTCCAGAGAGATTCGATGCTAAATTCTTTGTGCTAGAAGAAAGAGATGATTTAGAAAATCTCATCATGGACCAATTTCATGGAATACTTATGCCATACGAAATGAGGAGAGAACAAGAAATTCAATCTAAGTGAGAAGCAACATTCCCAACATACAAGAAGGTTGGTAAAAACAAATAGGAATTAGGACCAAGCTCTAATTTCTACAAAGAAGAAGAATACTTAGATGAAGAAATTGTTAGCTTTGTGAGAAATTTGAGAAGAGGAATAGGTAAGTTCAAAGGTAAACTTCCACTAATATGTTTCAATTGTGGTGAGACTAGTCACTTTGCAACAAAATGTCCTCATAATAACTCTAGTAATGAAGATGAAGCACCCAGGAAAGGTAAGTGTTGAAAAATATAACAAGGTTCGATCTTCATATTTATATTTGAGTCAAAGAATAAAAAATAATTTAGTATTATTCTTACAATGACTTATTAAAGCATGGGTTTCATACTTGGGTCATTATTTTATAGGTCAATTTCCCCATTATGGACTTCTAGGTTTTATACTGAGTCATTAGAGTCATTTTCCATTTGATGAGAACCTTCTTGGTATTTTTTATCATGTAAAAAGAATTAGTATTGAGTCAAAAATGTATTTTGTCACCTCCACACCAAGTCGGCCCTGACCTGATGAAGTCGGCCTACAATCGGACAATTCGACCAATAGAAGAAGCTATATATACAAGAGTAGTTCAATCTATTTGGACCTCAACTCAACAAGTTCGATACACATTAAGGAAGTTCAGAAAAATCGTGAACAAAGTTTCTAGGCTATCTCTCTTTCTTTATTTTATGCGAAGTTGCTGGGCTATTTGTTGGATCAAAATTCTTCTTCTAGAAGGTCAAAATTATGAAAGTGTTGAGTCGAAGATTCTGTCGCTGGGAGGTCAAAATTCTAGATTTGATAGGTCGAAGTACTATTGTTGCAAGGTTGAAGATCTAGATCGAAGTAGATCGAGGGAAGGGTTGACTTGGTTGTTGGAGGAGGTTTGTTTCTAGGTTGAAGAGTCTTTCATTGTCTCGTCTTAACTACTGAAGGAAGAAGTTTGACTGGGTTTTCCCCTAGATAGCAGTTTTTCCCTGGTAGAGTGCCTACATCTTGTGTCTCTTGTTCTTGTGATCTTCGTACACACATAATTTGGTAATTTCTTGATGAAAGATAATATAATAAAGATATGAAAGAAGCTAACATAATTTAGAAGTAATTATCAAGGAAGAGAAATCGAACCCTAATTCTACTAGCATTGATTTCTCAACATGGTATCAGAGCTAAGGTTAAGGAAGATTGGAAATCACTGTATTGGATTGAAAGAAAGGACTACTCCCTCTATGGCAAGATACTTGGAAAATGGGATTCAACATTGGAAGAAGTTGGATCAAAAGGATCATCTACAACTTATTCAACAAGGTAAAAAACAAAGGGTTTTTGGTTGCACTCACAGGTTCACTCAATGATGATAATGCATGGATTATTGATAGTGGAACATAAAGACACATGACAAGAGATAGAAAAAAACTTCATATTCTATCAAAGGAATAATATTCTCATGCAATGGAATTGGGAGACAATAAAAGCTATGTTGTTAAAGGTCTTGGATCAACTTCTTTAAAGTTGGACCATGGAGAAAAATCTACATCTCAATAATATACTGCATGTTCCAGGTTTGAAAAATAAGTTATTTTCAATTTATTTCTTAGAATATAAATGTGATAGAGTTTTTTTATAGATGGAAAGGTTTTGGCTTGGGGTAAAGATTCAAGCATTGCTAAAGCTGGAGTTATTGGAATTCATGAAGGAAGTTTAGATAGAGTATTAACACCATCTCCTCAAGCCTTAGTTCACATTGAAATCAATCCAATTGAACTATGGCATATAATATATGGACATTTACATTACAAGCTTATTCCCTCTCTCAACAAATTGGTAAATGGCATTCCTAATATTAAAGAAGATCATGAAGGAATATGCAAGGGATGTGCCTTAGGAAAGAATACCAGGAAACCATTTACAATTAGTGAAATAAGGTCTATAGAAATATTGGACCTTATACATTCATATGTGTGTGCGCCTATTTCTGACAAATCACTTCGAGGTCATATCTATTATGTAACCTTTAGAAAGACATGGCTCTATCTAATCAAAACGAAGGACAAAGTATTTGAAAAATTCAAGGAATTTAGGTCTGAAGTAAACACCTCAACCGAAAGAAGAATAAATACTTTGAGATCCGATAATGGTGGAGAATACACTTCAAAAGAAATAATAGCATATTGAAAAGAAGTGGGAATTAAGAGAGAGATCATTGTTCCCTACATTCCCAGACAAAACGGAGTTGCAGAAAGGAAGAATAGAGCACTTGAAGAATTGAACAATGATTTTTGATCAAGACATTCCTAAATTTATATGGGGAGAAGTTGCAATGGCTGTTGTATATATACAAAATATAATTCCTCATAGAATCCTCGATAATATGACTCCCATAGAAGATTTCACAGGAAGGAAGCCATGTGTGGACCATCTCTAAATCTTTAGATGTCCCGCCTATATCCATGTTCCAAAGGACAAACAAAAGAAGCTATATTATACAATCATTAAAGGGGTTTTCGTTGGCTACATTCCTTCTTCAAAGGAATATAGAAACTACATCAAGGAAGGGAGACATATTGAAGTAAGCATGGATGTTATATTTGATGAAAATCATGCCTACAAAAGATCCAAAGATATTCTTATTGGTTATGATGACAAAGACATACCATTATTCGAAGAAGAAGAGCACCATGACAATCCTACTACAAATCAAGAAGAAGAAGAGAAGGATCAAGTGAGCCTATTCAACCTGTGATCATAACTGACCCAAGGAAGAGGCCAAATTGGTTAAAAGCTACTCTTGAAGATACCTATTGGGCATGGAATCCCCCCACAACATGTTTTGGGGCTCAAAGCCCAAGTTTTGGTCAAATGTATTGTAAGACTCCACGAATTGCGGGCGCGGAGCGTGAAATGTATATTGAGTCATAGGGTTGTTCACCCTAACTATTATAATGTAATGTAATGTAATGTAATGTAATGTCAGCCTACCAGACCATGGGATTGTATAAATAGAGCAAGGCTCTAAGTTGTAAAGATATATAATTAGTGAAGGAGAAAAAGAGCAGATAGATGAATACGAATGGTTTGAGCATAGAGTAATATTCTAAGTGTATTGGGTCATAGTAGTAGGAAGAGGCTCTTCAAATGAGTGCACAGAGGCTTGGTAGAGTCCGTCGTTGAGTGCGTGGACCCCTGCAACTAAGTGCGCAGGTCGGTGTCGAGTCTGTAACCTTGAACGAAGAATAATAAAGAGAAGTTGATTCCAATTTCTGTGTATCTGCTTTTGTATTATGTTCTATGTATTTATAATGTTTTGTTTATCGCGCACACTTAAATGAAGGCTGAATATACTGTTAAATATCACTAGACTTACATAGATAAGTTAAGTAATCAGAGAACAATAGGTTAATACTAAGGAACATGGATAATAATACGGATCCAGCCCCAAGTAGGGTTGTGCGAAGGCGGCTTCAGAGGTTGCGAGGGGCTGATAAATGCGTGTAGTGACGTGTGCACAGGGTTAAACCACGGATTGCCAGAAGCTCATCAGACATCCACAAGGTGCAGAAACCTAGTTCTAGCACCCTCCCATACTACTTCGAGTGAGACCTCAATCTGCGCTCCGCGGACTATTGCCGAAAGGGCCAGTAGTACTGAGATTTGTTTGGCTAAATCACCTTTGAACCTAGGTCAAGCCCCTACAAGCCAACAATGTCGAAGGACATGGAGCTCCGAAATGAAACTTTAGAGAAAGAAAAAGACCAAAAAGATATTTTGGATATGTTGCATACATGACAAAACTAATAGAAGTTGAACCAACTACATTTGAGTAAGTTTCTCATAAAGAATTATGGAAGAAGGTTGTGTAGGAATAATATCAATACATCATGAAGAATGGGGTTTGGGAAAATGTTCCTAGACCTAGTGACAAATTGATTGTCATCTCTAAATGGGTCTACAAGATCAAGCATGTTGTTGATGGAAGCATAGATAAGTACAAAGTTAGATTCATTGCAAGGGGTTCTCTCAAAAGGAAGGCATATACTATGAATAAACCTTAGCACCTACCATAAGATATACTACTATAAGATCTTTGGTTTCATTGGCTACAACAATGGGATGGAATGTCCATCAAATGGATGTAAAAACAACATTTCTGAATGGGACAATCAATGAAGAAGTATACATTGAAAAACCTGAAGGATTTGAAATAAATGGAAAAGACACTCATGTTTGTAGAGTCAAGAAGGCCCTGTATGGTTTTAAGTAAGCTCATAGGGAATTGTATGCAATAATGGATGCATACCTTCTAAGAATCAGGTTCGCCAAAATTATGTTGATCCAAATCTCTATATCAAGGTTGTGAATAATGAGCCAGTCGTTATTCTACTATATGTGGTTGATCTATTTATTATGGGTATAAAGTAAAGGATACAAGAATTCAAGAAGATGTTGGCAGCTAAATTTGAGATGAAGGATTTGAGACTAATGCATTATTACCTATGATTATAAGTATGGCAGTAACCTGGGGGATTTATTTGGGGCAAGGAAATTATCTAATTAGGTTGTTGTATAAATTTGGTATGATGGATTCCAAGCCCATGACTACTCCCATGATCACCAATCTCAAGAAGTTGAGAAGCTCTGACTCAAGTCTCATAGATCCTACTTCATATCGAAAGTTGGTGGGTTCTATGATGTATCTGGTAAACACTAGACTGAATCTATTTTTTGTTGTGAACATTATTAGTCAATTTCAGTTGGATCCTCATCATGATCATTAGATATCTACCAAGCTTATATTGAGATATCTACGAGGTACTATTCATCACTGCCTAAAATATGATAGCAAGGAAGTCAAGCTGACAGGTTTTATAGATTATGATTGGGGTGGTAGTGAGACTGATGGAAGAAGCACTGCTCCTGGATGTTTTAGTTTAGGATTTGTGATGATTTCATGGATGAGTAGAAAGTAATATGATATTTCTTTAAGTATTGTTGAAGTTGAGTATGTGGTTTCATGTGAAGTAGGAAAGGAGGTTGTATGGTTAAGGAATATTTTGTCAGATTTGTTTGAGAAACCTTTAAGTCCTACTGTGATAAATTTCCATAATCAAACATCATTAAGATGTCTAAATATCTTGTGTTCCATGTAAGGACGAAGCATATAAACAATAAGTAACACTAGAAGTTTGGTACAAGATGGGATCATGAAGCTACAGTATGTTCTGACCAAGAAACAGGTAGTTGATGTCTTAACAAAGTCTCTTCCTAATAAGAAATTTTAATATTTGAGAAGCATTTTTTTTTTGGTTGATATTATTGATTTTGTTAACGAAAGGTGTTTGGAAGAGACTTGAGGAGGCATCTTGTGTGATGCAAAATTCTTGGGAGGAAATCTTGTTGACATATATGTTGAAGTCTAGATCCAAAAGTAGGGAGGGTGGCATTGGTCGTAGAGCTTTGACCTTGTATTACGCACCTAGATCCCTGGGTTGATGGTTAGCAAGTAAGCCTAATGGTACCTAGAGAGGCTAAAAGCTTTAGTCCATCTTAGTCCAACTCGCATAGATTTCCCTGGTTAGGAATCTAGTCTGTGGACCTTGTGTGTCGAAGTTCTTCGTAGTTCTTGTGCTTTGAGATCTTCCTTGTACTTGTATATACGTGTAAAGTATGAATGCCTCCCTAGTTAAGAGGGAGTGTTGAAAAATGTAACTAGGTTTGGACTTCATATTTATATTAGAGTTAAAGAATGAAAAATAATTTTTTTATTATTAATACAGTGACTTATTAAAGCATGGGTTTCATGCTTGGGTCATCAGTTTATAACTCAAATTTCCCATTGTGGTCTTATAGGTTTTATATTGAGTCATTAGAGTCATTGTCCATTTAATGAGACCTTTCTTGGGCTTTTGTATCATGTAAAAAGAATTATTATTGAGTCAAAAATGTATTTTGTCACCTCCACACCAAGTCGGCCATAACCTAATGAAATCGGCCTACAAGAGGAAAATTCGACCCACATATGAGGCTATATATACAAGAGAAGTTCGATCTATTTGGACATCAACTCAACAATTTCAATACACATCAAGGAAGTGAAAAAAAAAAATGTGAATTTCAAGGGGAAGAAGGAAGAAGTACAAGTCGAAGTTTATGGGTTATATCTCTCTATCTTTTATATGAAGTTACTAGGCTATTTGTTGGATCGAAGTTCTACTATTGGAAGGGTCAAAACTTTGAAAGTACTGAGTTGGAGATTCTACAAATGGGAGGTTGAAATTATGGATTTATTGGGTTGAAGTGTTGTTGTTGCAAGGTTGAAGATCTAGATCGAAGCTGCTGGAAGGAAGGGATAACTTGGTGTTTGGAGGAGGTTTGTGTCTAGGTTGAAGAGTCTTGGGTTATCTCGTCTTAACTACTAAACGAAGAAGTGTGACTACGTTTTCCCCTAGATAGGGGTTTTTCCTTGCCAGAGTGCCTACATCTTGTGTCCCTTGTTCTTGTGATCTTCATAAACTATTTGGTAATTTCTTAATGAAATATAATAGAATGAAGATATAAAAGAAGCTAACATAATTCACAAGTAACTATCAAGGAAGATAAATTTAACAGTAATTTTACTACCATTGATTTATCAACAATAAGAAAGGTCAAAGAAGATTCAACAAGTAAGGTAAAAGGAAAGGCTTTAATAAATTAATTAATTAATTAAAAAAAAAAAAAAAAAAAAAACTCTAAAGAAGATGCTTCCTCCTCTGAAGAAGAAAGTGACAGTGACGAAGAAAACGACACAGGTAGAATTTATTCATGGCTAGGGACAACATAAAGGAAGCTCCGAGAGAATAATACGGAGATGAAGAAGAGATGGACGAGATCAAATTTCAAAATGAGATGGTAAGAGTTATAAAGTATCTTAAGGTTGAAAGAGGAAATGTCAAATCTATGGAAGTTGAATTGAATGAAGTAAAAGAACATGCTAAAAGACTCAATAGGAAGAATGAAGAATTGAACGAAACCATCATAAGTCTTAAAGTAGAGGATAGTCTCTCTACAAAAGGAAGCCAAAGAAAAAGTGCTCAGTAGAAATTTGAAAATATCTCTAGAGAATGGGATGAGATCATCACCAGTTAATGATTGTACAGTGACAAGACAATATTGGGCTACAAGGAAATATTCATAAAAGGATCAACCTCCTACATGATAGAAAAGGGAGATGGAAAAAAATCTTATGTAGAAATTACTAGAGGATCTATCGAAAAGGAAAGAGATTTCCCAGCAGAACAGAAGGCTCAAGATCAATAAGAAGGTTCTTGGAGAATAGATCCATGAAGAAGGTCTCCCCCTCTTAGCTATCAAACCATATTTCTTGGTGTTTGTTACTTTCATAGAAACTGTGTACATAAAGTTGTAAATTGCTAGGCCTATGATAGGAGCAGAAGCAATTATGGAAGGTTTGTGATCCGGATTTAAACAGGAATGCAAAAAAATACAGAGATAACCATATACACAAATATGCAGCGGAAATAATACCTCATTTTATTAATGGAAAATACTTAAATATGCTTACAACCAGAAATGGAAATAAACCAGCGAGGGCGATGGTAGCTTATCTATGAGAAGAGATGTGGTGGCTACATGCCTCTGAACTGTTCTGAACTGTGTTACAATGAGGCTCAAAGGCCTATTTATTGTTGAGAAACAATGGAAAACCCTTCACATTCCAAAACCTAACCCTTAGAAGATGAAACGCCAAATTGTGGGCCCCGTTTTGGGTAAATTGGTACATCAATTTCCCGGGGTCGTAACTTTGGCATACAATCTCTGTTTGACGCGTATGATAGCTCATTAGAAATATCTATCCAAGAACTACCACTTTGGGAAGGGAAACATCCATCCATGGACCCATGTTGCCCCCATATTTCCCAAAAAACGTCATTTATGGCCTCAAAATGGATCCGGAAGTTCAGGACCCGAAAAAACTGCTAAAAATGGTAAATTGTGCTACAATCACGGAAACTGAAAAACTGAAAGAGACAGTTGTGGGGGTCCAAATGGGATAGGTGGGTGGCCACCAACATCCACCTGGATCAGTTTGTCAGAAATTATTATCCCAGAAACTCTTGGGAAGATTACAGGAAAAAATGCAATAGGTTTGGATATTTAAGAAATGAATTACAATTCAATAAATGTAACAACATTGTAGCTTTGGCTAAATATTACAGGCTAGCCACTTCCCCAAGGGAATCACAACAAAATTCTTAGGTATGGAGAAAGAAAACTGAGATATGTGCACTTTTCCTAAAAGCCTTAAACAAGAAGAATGTGTGGTATGTTGATAGTGGTTTCTCAATCCATATGACCGGAGATAAGAATAAATTTATATCTTTAAAAGAAAGAAAGGATGGAACAATGTCTTTTGGAAATGATGGATCTTCAAATGTTATAAGAATAGGCATAGACAAGATTGTAATAAGGATGCTACATTAGTCTACTCAGTGTAAGTCAAATGTGTGATCAGGTACACATGTTTCTCTTTGATTCAAATAAATGTGAAATCATGAGAGAAAAATCTGGCAAGTTGGTGGCTATTGCAATTAGGACTCCAAACGACATATACACTTTCGATGAGACTATTGACAAAGCTTGTTTCTTGGCAAAAGAATATGAAATTTGGCTTTGGCACAAACAAATGGAACACATAAATTCTGGCAACCTTGTCAAAATCAGTAAAAAGGAGGTTGTGAGAGAAATGTCGCAGATTTCAAAACCAACCAAGACTACATGTAAACATTGTAGGCTTGGAAAACATAAAAGAGTTGAATTCAAGACCAAGGAGCATTCCACATCAAAACTATTGTAACTGATAGACATTGATCTATGTGGACCAATGAAGACTAATGTAACAAACTAAATTTATATAAAAATAAACACAAATAATGTAAAAAAAACAAATAATATTAATGGTTAATTAGTTATCAATTAATGAAAAGGTATGTCCCTAAAAGACATAATCGTTCATGAAGGGGTACTTACATGGCTATATATATACATGACCCTCATTCTCATTTGAATCATCCTACATCAATTATGTATACAATATACAAATTTATAATTAATGTCCTATCATGGATGTCTTTATCTACAAAGTATTTTAAATATTTCCACTGTCTATATGACTTTTAGTAGTTACATTGGTATCAGAGCCATGTTGGTTGATTATCAGGCCTTTGGCCATCAACCTCTCGATAGCCTTGTTGTTGTCAATCAAGCATTTGCTACAAAGAAAGGGAGATTCTCCATTCTGCCAGTCACTACTTGACCTTTGGCCATTAAAAAACAAAAAAAAAAACAATATCAACCATATAATATAATATATATAATATAAAATATATATATAATCAATTAAAAAAAAAACTATTGCCTGCCTAGCCCGTACAAGGGAAAACATTCGAGCCACCCTGCCTTCGCCGCTAGTTTGTTTTCAATGGCAACATCAACCAACCAGCAGCCAACAGGCTCTGTCGTAACACCAATCGAGCTGCCCTAATATTAGCCCCTGCCATCGATTTGTTTTCACTGCCTTATGCTGCCATCAAACTCTCGTCTATCAACTATTGTCAAGTGAACCGCTGTGGTGGTTTCTTCCCATTGTCACAACCATCTTAGTTGTCGCCATTCAATTTAAAAACTACATCCACTGGAGGCAAAATTTCTCACACAACCATTATTCCTTAGCTACCTATTATTAGTGCCTGCCATAGAGCCGTCGACAACGCCAATGCTAGGAAGCAGCCACTACCCGTAGAATGACACCCTCATCCTCGAAAACCACTTCCACCTACTCCTCCATCCCTGTTGACCACACCGTCGAACCCCCTGCTGATGTTGCACACTTCCCCTACTGCTCCAACCACGTCCCTGCCATTCCGCATTTCTCCTCCCACCTTTCCAACCTTCGTTGTGCCTCCACCATCATACCCTGCTACTCGCATCCTCCTACCCAACAGTCGGTTATCCCCTCACTTGTTGGTCGGTTTCCTCCAACCCTGCACTTGTGTTGGTTGGTATCCACTCCCTAGTTGTTTTCACATGGCCCTAGTGTATCCAAGAGTCATGATTCTAAGACATTCGATTTCATGACTCTAAGACATATTATTTCATAAAAGGCATAATAATATAAAGGGAATAATTATATCCCAACTATATAATTGAAAAAAAAAATATAAATTTATAATATATATAAATTATATATATATAAAAAAATAATATATAATACATATATAATAATATACATAATATATATAATAATATATATATATATATAAGGTTTATATTAAGAGAGACAAAGAAAATTGATTACTTAATACCTTAAGTCATCTCAACAAGACAAAATGGGATCAATCATTGAAAAGAAAATTATGCGGATCAATTCTAAAATGATGAAGGAAGAAAGGTTTTCCTAGAATGGTATTTCAGTTACCGATCATGGAGTACTTATATTAAAAGGAAGTATCCGAGGAAGAGAAGCTAATGTTGCTATCAGCCCAACTAACGATAAAAATTATATCAACATCAACTTGGAAAATTAGCTATTAATTCTAGAGCTAAGCTTTGGTGTAAAGAGAAATAATTTTGACCAAAAAGAGTCTAAAATTAGTGATCTTCAAGTGACAATAGGTCATGATGAGTACATATCTCAATTTCATGTTGTAAGGATGGATAAAAAGACTGACATCATACTCGGTCAACCCTGGTTTAAGGATTTGGGTACATTCATGTTAAACATAGAGAAACAAGTTTTGACATTTCCTTATAAAGGGAAGATGGTCATGTTTCGAGACATAAAAAGTAAATCAAAATTAATAAAATATTCACTAGAAAACCTTAAGGATATCTCAGACTTGATTTTTCAAGATAACGAAAAACTATATCAAAGAAGCAAAAAGATATTGAAGAAGTCATCTGCAGCAAAGAAAGCTAAATCATCAAAGAAGAAACTCAAGGAGAATTTATTAGAACAAGAAGAAGAAAATTTATGTTGAAAGAGCCTTAACCAAACATAATTTAGTAGAACAAATCAAGTGTTTAAAAGATGAGAAGCTTGAAGGCCAAAATAAAGTTGACTCAGAGAAAGATGAATGCTTACGTCTCAAAAATCATAATCAAAATATTCTCAAACATATTAAAAAACTTAAGGATGAAAATAAATCATTGACGAATAGGTTCAAATAACTTGTCACAAAGGAAGCATCGAAATCGCTAAATGTAGCAGTCCAAACTAAAGAAACAAACATCAATACCACTACTCTCACAATTCAAGAAAATCCAAACCCTATTGAAATAAAAATTTACTCAGGGGTTGTCGTTCAAACAAAGCACCCCCAAATAAGTATTCAATAGTTCAGTCAACAATAACAATGCCTTATGGAAATCATGAAATTGCCATAAAAATGTTTAAGGAAGTTCAAACAAGAAAAAGTATTTATCTCCATCTGAATCACAAGAGTGGATGCCTTAATAAATCTAAAAATATATATCATGCAGAACATAAACAAACTTATATTCTGAAGAATACTGAAATAAGCTCAATCCAATCATACGATAACTATTCACCACACATCTCCAAGGATCAAAAGATTTCCCAGAAGATTAATCTAGGATGGTCTGATCCATTTTCAGTATGACAATTTTGTTTATCGCTCAGAACATCATATCGTCTTGTATCAACAAAGATGAAAGCTTAGAAATAAGAAGATATTCCCACCAACAAGAGAATCTACCCTTCATGGTTAACCTTTAAGGACAAAGATTTTTCAAGGGGAAGGCAATGTAACAAACTAAATTTATATAAAAATAAACACAAATAATATAAAAAACAACAAATAAGATTAATGATTAATTAGTTAGAAATTAAAGAAAAGGTATGTCCCTAAAGGAAATAATTGTTCATGAAGGGGTACTTACTTGGCTATATATATACAGGACCCTCATTCTCATTTGAATCATCCTACATCAATTCTTTATACAATTTACAATTATTGTCCTATCATGGATGTCTTTGCCTACGAAGTATTTTAAATATTTTCATTATATGACTTTTGGTCGTTACAACTAAAGGGCTAGATGGTGAAAATTACCTTATACTAATGATTGAAGATTATACCAGGATGACAATAGTCAACTTTTTGAAGAAAAAATTCAAATAATTTGAATGTTTCATAATCTACAAGGAAATGGTTGAAAATGAAATTAATTTGAAGATCAAATGTTTGAGATCGAATAATGGTGGAGAATTCACATCCAAAGCATTTTATCACTTCTGTGAGGAACATGGAGTAAAGAGATAGTTCTCAACTGCAAGGAAACCATAAAAAAATAGATTCATCGAAAGGAAAAATAGAACTCTAAAAGAAATGGCTAGAACAATGTTGAATGTTTCAAAATTGGACAACAAATTTTGGATTCAAGTAGATGATACAACAGTGTACATTCTGAATAGAAGATTACTTAGAAGAAATTGTGATAAGACTTTGTATGAACTATGGAGGGGAATACTAGAAAATATCAAGCATTTTCTACTTTTGGAAATCAAATGCTACATTAAAAGGAAGACCAAAAAATAGGAAAATTTGATTCTTGACTAGATGAAGGAATTTTTGTTGGTTACTCGCGCAAAAGTAAATCATACAAATTTTATATTAAAAGACTCAATCAGATAGTTGAAAGCATCAATGTAACATTTGATGAATCTTGTGGACCAAAGATTGAATAAGGAATCTCATAGTCAGGAAAACTAGAGATATGAAAGGAATAACTAGAAAAAGTCAAAGAGGAAGCCCCCGAGCAAGTGAAATCAAATGAGGAAACAACTCCCAACCAGAAGGAGATAAGAAATGAATAGCAGTAACATTCAAAGACTTCTAAGAAATGGTATCAAAAGAACCATTCTTCAGATTAGATCATTGGGGACATCAATGAAGGCAAAGGAACCTAAAGAAATCGATAGTTGTGCATGCCAGAACAAGCCCATATTGTGCTCTTGGCCACATATGAGCCTAACAACTTTTAATAAGCTATTCATGACAAACATTGGGTTGCATCTATGAGTGAATAATTTGATCAAAATGAAAATAATGACACTTGGGAATTAGTTCCATGAACAAAGAATAAAAATGTCATTGGTACGAGAGAGGGCCTACCTTGAACCAGGAGCGAAGGAGAGCAACAAGGGTTTCAGTGAGTAGCAGGCAGTGTTTCACATGGAGGGTCGCAGAGGAGGGAGTGCCACTCCCTCCTACAAGGAAGTCATTGCTATTAGAGGCAAGAAACCTCTAGAAAATGCTAGAGGAACTTCAGAGGAAGGGAAACGAAATATGGAAGATGAGACAGCAGGAGCCAAAACTAAGGAAAATAATGGCACAGAGAACGAGGAGGAAGAAGACAAAAAACAGGGCACTAAAGACAAAAAGAAAAAGGGACCCTGCAAACCCAAAGCTAATATCACACCCAGAGTTATTTTAAATGATCCTGCTCTGCAAGTGCACAGGGATCACATGCGGACATATGTTATTATCTGTAATTTCATGGGACTATGGCTCACTGAAAAAGCATTACAAACATGGATCAAATATCAGTGGAAACCTAAAGGGAGCATTGACCTACATCTTGGGTCAAAGGGATTTTTCACAGTAGTGTTCACGAACATTGAAGACAAGGACAGAGTGTTTGAAGGAGGACCCTACTTCTATGTTGCAGCTGGACTCTACATGAGGCCATGGATGATGATTTTTTTCCCGGAATGTGAGACTTTTTCTTCGGTACCAGTCTGGGTAAGACTTTATTCTCTACCTCTTGATTACTGGCAAAATGAATCGTTAACAGCCATAGGCAATAAATTAGGTCATTTTTTCAAAGCTCCTGAAGCCACCAGAAGAGGGAAATACACTTCATTTGCTAGGATATGTGTAGAAATGGATCTATCAGGAGCTCTACCAAATGAAGTGATCTTGGAGGTTTTTGATGAAGAATGGGTGCAAACAGTAGACTATGAGCACATTCCATTCAGATGCCATAGATGTCATGAACATGGACATCTATTTAGAGACTGTCCACTTGGTAAAGTGGTAAATAACAGTAAAGCAAACACAACGAAGGAAATGGATAGCTTCCAGAAAGTGGTAAATCAAGGAAAAGGTAGCAAAAGAGGACCAAAGCATCATCAAGATGAAAGGCTAGAGGTCAATCAAAATAAATTCCAAGTTCTTGAGGAAGAAGAGGATATTCCTAAAGAAGATCAAGCTATGGAAGGAAATCCTGGGGAAAAGAAAAAAGAAAAAGACAGTGAACAAACACAGGAAACTGATTATCAGAAAAAAACTATGATGAGTGACATAGAACTTGAGATGGATCAGGAAATGACCTAGAGTGAAATGGACCTTGAGGAACATGAACTACAGGAGATTCTAGATAAAGAAAACCTTGATCTGGAAGGGTTCTTGATTCAGGGGAATACGGGGGGAGTAGATTCGGTACCTCAAGAAGAGCTCAACAAAATACAACAATTGTTCTTATGGAAAACACAGGCAAATGCGTTGGAGAAAGGAAAAAATATAGACAAGCAAGACAATAGAGTGGTGAAGACAATGACAATAATTCCAGGACTAACAACAAGAAACCTAGGTAAGAAAAGAGACAGGAAAAAGAAGAATGAACTCTTGATGGAGTGTGGAAAGTTAATGATAGATTCAGGTAAGATGAAAGACCTAGCCAGTTACTCCTTCACAAATCTTTAATTATGAATTTTACATCTTGGAATATCAGAGGTCTAGGGAGTAAGAGAAAATAGAGAATGCTTAGTAATAAGATGAAACAAGAAATGCCAGACATAATATTTACCCAAGAAACGAAATGTTCCATTCAAATTTGAGTTCCTAGAAGTCAAAGCAGAGAATACAGTGGGGGGAATTCTCACTCTTTGGAACCCCCAAAAAATTAGCATAATAGATGTTGAGGCAACCAAGAACTACTTATCAGTAGTTGTTCAACCTGTAGGAAACAGGTACACCTATCTGGTCACAAATGTATATGGCCCTCGAAGAATAGACGACAAATTCAGGTTTCTAGATTCCCTAGTGAAGCTTAGGAACAGACAGGCAGAAATATCTTAGATCTTGGGTGGGTACATCAACATGATTAAATCTCTTTCGGAGAAAAAACGAGGAACCAAAACCCTTAGTAAAGACTCTTTAGAGTTTCAAACCTTTATAGACAATATAAAACTAGTTGATACTGAAACAAATACTAGTCTCTTTACTTGGAATAACAAAAGAGGAGGGGAGTTTCAGGTAGCCTCAAAGTTAGACAGATTCATTATCTCAGAAGATCTGATGCTAACAAATAAGGAAGTAAGAGCGAAAGTTCTCCCCTTTGGATGCTCAGATCACTGGCCTGTTCAACTGGAGATCAAAGGTATTGGTACTTTCAGAAACAGACCTTTCAGATTTGAAAATATCTGGCTTTCCCACCCAGATTTTATCAACAATATTAAAAAATGGTGGTCAGAAGATTTACAAATTCAGGGAACAAGAATGTTTCTTTTCCATAAAAGATTAAATCATATCAAACTCAGACTAAAGGATTGGAACAGAAATGATTTTGGCAATATTTTTGTGGAAAAAAATCTATTGAAAACAAAATGAAGGTTCTCAACCAAGCTCTAATCATGGATGGTTTTGATAGAGATAAAAGTAACCAAGTGTATAAATACCATCAAGAATGGGATAATCTGTTCAAACAAGAGGAAATTTTTTGGAGACAAAAGTCTTGAGTTCAATGGCTAAAAGAAGGAGAGCAAAACATGAAAATTTTTCACAGATCCACCATGGCTAACAGAAATCAAGATAGAATATCTTCAATTAAGAAAAAACATGGGATTCTTCTCACCACCCATGAGAATATTGAAGCTGATTTTGTTCAGCATTGCCAAAGAATCATTCAGGAAAATATTTCAGACAGGACGCAGTCTATCAGTGATGTAACTAGAAACATACCAAAGCTGGTAACTAGAGAGGACAATTTCAATCTAAACAGGCTAGTTTCTGAAGGAGGTAGGGAATGTCCTCAAAGAAATGCAGCATGGAAAAGCACAAGGCCCGAATGGTTTCAATGTGTATTTTTTTAAAGCATGTTGGAATATTGTCAAACAGGATATTTTGAATGTAGTGGAGGATTCCAGGTTGAACAGAACTATTTTGAAAGTGCTCAATACCTCCTTCATCTCCCTTATCCCTAAGCAGGATATAGCGCAAACTCCGGATAAGTTCAAACCCATAGCTCTCTGCAATGTGGTTTACAAGATAATATCCAAAGTAGTGTCTAATAGACTTAAACCTCTACTTCCTACCCTAGTTTTAGGGGAACAATCAGGTTATGTGGAAAGCAGACAAATTTTAGACAACATTATTCAAGCCCAAGAGGTGGTTCACTCGTTAAGTAGCAAAAGGCAGGATGGAATGATCATGCAATTAGATATAGCCAAAGCTTATGATAAGGTCAACTGGACCTATATGAAGAGGCTTCTTATTGCTTTTGGATTTGATCATAATTGGGTCAGGTGGGTTATGGCCTTAGTGACCTCCTCTAGCTTTTCATTTTTCGTGAATGGCTCTCCCTCTGAGATCTTTTGTCCTTCCAGAGGCCTCAAACAGGGAGAACCACTCTCTCCTTTTCTTTTCATTCTCATGATGGAAGGACTTGGTAGATCTATCAAGCATGCTAAATTAACAGGTAAGATTAATGGCCTTCAACTATGTGAGAATGGTCAGGCTCTAACTCATCAACAATTTGTAGATGATACCATGCTATAGGGAATCCCTATAGTCAAAGAAGCTACAGCCTATAAACAATTACTGAACGTCTTTGTCATGGCCACAGGTATGGAAGTTAATCTATCCAAATCAAAAATCTTTTTCTTTAATACCAATATTGCGATTCAGAGAAATATTTCTAGAATTCTAGGCTTTCAAAGGGACTCCCTCCCCTCAAAATATTTAGGTATCCCTCTTACTACTAAACTATTGCACAAAAGTATCTGGGAACCATTAATCAATAAGCAGCAGGATAAAGTTAAAAAAATTGACCATCAGATCTTTAAACCTAGCCGATAGGCTGGTTCTCACTAAGGCAGTTCTGCAAGCTATTCTGGTTTTCATTTTATTTGCCCTCCCAACTCCTAAAGGGGTCCTACAGCAGTTCAAAAATATCCAAAGATATTTCTTGTGGGGTAAGGAGGAAACAAGGAAAAAGTGGGCCTTAGTTTCTTGGGATAAAATCTGTAGACACAAGAACCACGAAGGCCTAGGCTTGGATGATCAAGAAATTCTTAGCAATGCTTTAGGGGCCAAGCTTTGGTGGCATTGGGTTCAAAATCCAAAGGCCCAATGGGCAAATATCTGGAAGGAAAAATATGCTAGCTCCTAGCATACTAGTGATCTCATAAGAATGTCTGGAAATATAAAAGGCTCATACATCTGGAACAAAGCCTGGGAGAACAGGAGCCTTGCGCAATAAAATGGTTTCTGGGAAATTAGAGAGGGAAACTTAGCTCTTTTCTGGGAGGACATATATGCAAGGACTAATTAAGGTAAAAGACTTCTGGGAACATACACAGCATACAAAAAAGAGGAGAATCTAGAAGAACATTGTTAGCAAAGAGGGAAGCCCCTTGAATAGAAAAGCAAATATACTCATAAGAATGTTGGAGAAAAGGAAGATCTTAGTAACAGGAGGGCAAGAACAGCTAAGATGGGGCAATAATACTGAGGGCACCTTTAATCTTATGGAGGCAAAAGGAATTCTACTTAAGCTGAATTCTCTTATTCCATATAAGACTTGGCCAAACCTATGGAGGCACCAAGGGTGGATGAAGATCAAACTCTTCATGTGGTTAGTTCATCACAAAAAAATATTGACTTGGGAAAATATTAGGAGGAGGGGGGTTATGGGGCCTTCTAGATGCCAGCTCTATGGAGCTCAAGAGGAAACAATGGAACATTTACTCAATAGCTGCAGCTTTACCTCCGGGCTATGGGATTCTATTGCCATCATTTTTCGTCAATCTGACAGAGACAAAGGGAGTATTATTAACACCCTCAATAATTGGAGAAGAAACTATTCTGATTATGAATGGCTTAACTTGGCCTGGGCCCTAACACCAAGTTTTATTATATGGAATGTTTGGAAAGAAAGGAACAAGAGAATATTTAAAGAAGAAAAGAAACCCTCTCATCTCCTATTTGAGATGTTTTTAAAACAGCTAAAGGAAACAGTAGGAACCACAGTACAAAATTATCCTAAAAATCCTCCTTCATAAGCATATTTGAAAAGTCTCAGGCAGTTGGGTATGCAGGGGCTCATTCCTCAAAGCCTAGAAAGGCAAGTAATTTCTTTAAATATGGAGAAAAATGTCTGGTATCCCCCCCCAGAAGGGTATTTGAAATAAATATTAATGGAGATTCTAAAGGCAACCCGGGAATAGCTGGTTACGGTGGGGTTTTAAGGGATGAAAGAGGAGGAATTATCTCCATCTTCCATGGCCATTTAGGAAAAGATACCAATAACATGGCAGAACTAATGGCTATGGAACAATGCTTAGAGTTTCTGAAGTAGGACAACCGCTCGAATGTTATCATAGAAGCGAACTCAAATTTAATCATTAACTCGATAAAAAGAATTAGCTGTGGAACAAGGCCGGAGAAAGTCTCAAAACACTAGAGGCTTATCTCGTTTTTTCAAATAATTTAGGGTCATCTCCACGGATTTCGTACGGTTAGTTTTAACCATGTTCACAGAATAGCCAACAAGCTGGCCGATCTACTAGCCAACCAAGGGGTGAATTGTCCTAATATCAGAGTTACAATGAAATGGCAGGAGTGGCCTCAGTGCAGAGGGAAAACTTTGTGTCATGAGCAAGCAGAAGAGGACAGGTACTTAGCGGCTAGGTCATAATCACAAGGTTTTGCATGGGTAGCTTTTTTCTATATGGCTCGTCCAATTATGGGTGGCAAACCTTTTTTGACCCCCATATTCAAGTAAAGGATGTGCTCAGAGATCCCAGGGGGAAACAAAAGGGGAGTGCCAATTTTTCAGCAGAATGGTTGAACGGCGGGGATAGTTTCATTTACGAGTTCAGGTACAAGCGAGAAGGGGAAGAGATGATTTATCCATCTCAAGTACCATTTTTAGTGGTAATACCCCCAATTTTCCGTCGGAGATCGTCTTACCACGTTGGGGGAGGTTTTCCGGTGATCACAAGCTGCACAAATGGGAAGCGGTTTTGGATATTTGGAAGTGATCCCATTCATTGGATAACACGTGGTAGTGGGGCTTGAGGCATTACCGCCCTTATCGCGCAGTAATGTTTTATAGGGTTGCACCACACAATATGAACCTTATCCATCGGACCAGGGAAAGCGAATCAACGGTCAGAATGGAGTGAGCAAGTCAGTGGGACCTTCTGGTTAAAATTTGGGCTTCTTCGCATTGCAAAATCCTCTACATTCATTGGATTGGTCAGGAGGATCCAACGGTTGAATCTAAGGAAGAAATTCGGGCGGCGCAAGACAATAAACTCTTAACAGATTTCTGGGTTAAGGAGTCGTTACGGCTTTCAATGCTCTTAGTTTTGGAGGGGTCCTTGATGCTTGGAGAGTTGGCGGTAAATTGTTTAAGAGCTTGGAGGATTTGTATTCCTATTAAGGGGCAGCAGTATGGTGTGTAAGGGGCGGACTTGGGCCTTAGGCCGGGTAATTGGTAGTTTTGGGTTTTTTCCATTAAAATCACAGTTCCTTGTGAACTATTGTACATTATGTAATGCATTTTACACTTTAATGAATTAGAAGGTTAGACTCTTGCTTAAGCAAAAAAAAAAATGTCATTGGTACAAAATGGGTTTTCAAAAAAAATTGAATGAGGATAGATAGGTCACCGGAAACAAAGAAAGATTGGCCTACAAAGGGTATGCACTTGAAGGAATAGATTTCAAAGAGAATGGAATCCATTAGAATTTTCTTGGTCTGTGCATGTTTGAGGAAGATCAAGTTGTATCAAATGGATGTAAAATCATCCTTTTTTAACAATGAATTGGAACAAGAGGTATATATAGAACAACCTGAGGTATTTTCTCTCACTGACAAGAAGGATTATGTTTGCAGGTTGAAGAAGGCTTTATCTGGTATCAAATAGGCTCTTAGAGTTTGGCATGCCCATCTTGACAAGTACTTGCAGGGTTAAAGAGAGGAAATGTACATAGCAACCTTTATGTAAAGGTTGAACACGACAACTTCACTATAATTGAAGCATATGTGGATGACATGATCTTTGGTAGTGATGATGATAGGTTAAGCAAGAAGTTTGCATCATAAATGTAGAGTGAATTTGATATGCCATTGCTTGGTGAGTTGAATTTCTTCTTGGGACTTTAGATATCTCAAGAAGAAAATGGTATATTCATTTGTCAAACCAAGTATATCAAAGAAATATTGAAGAGATTTTAGATGGAGGACTACACACTGGTCAGCACCCCAATGGTGACTAGTTTCAAGTTGATCCTATATTATTTATCCAAGGATGCATACCATAGGTTGTATAGATCTGTAGAATTTCCTGCAAATTCTCTACAAATCTACCTCTGAGATCTATGCAGAAAACCTGACTATAGATTAACTCGATAATGCAATATACCAAAGAAAAATACTATAATCTACTTCTACTATCAAATTTGCACAAGCTTAAAGATCGAGTTGAATCAGAGTTGAACACATATAACCATAAGAAGAAGAATCAATGCACATGAAACACAGAAAATACTCAGGGGAAAGCCTCAGCTAAAAACCCCACTATCTGTATTATCATATTGTTGGCATTATGATACAGATATGATAGCAGGTGACCTTTGACTACTAAGAATATCATCCAAAATCTTAGTACTATCTTGAAATCGTAATAGTTTATCCTTTTGTTCTAATTTACCTTTCAAGATATTTACCCCAACCTGATGTTGTTCTTCCTTTTCCAAACATTGCTTCTTCAAAATTTCTTTAGACTTTCTTCCTTCTTCCACTTGTTGCCTTAGTTTGAGAATCTCTTTTTCTTGTTCTTCATTCAACTCCTGTAGCATTTGACAAACTCTGAAGGCACATTCCAGCTAAGCTTTTAAGCTGATAATTTATTCTTTGAGGGCACTCTCCCTTTTGCAAAATAGATATTGTTGATCTATGATTTTATCTGATGCTTCATTTTCTTTTTCATCTCCAATCTAAGGTGATTCAGAATCTGAATACTTGCTTCCACCTAATGGCAAGTTGTCATTGTTCCTTTGAGTTGTCTTCTTCTTCTGGCGTACTTTCTTCCCATTGTTCTACGAATATCCTTCAAGTGATCAAGCTTCTACCAAAGGACCTGCTCTGATACCAATTGTTGGAAATAATACTAAGAGGGGGTGGGGGTGAATCAGTATTAGCAAATCACTAACTTTTCATTTTCATACTCAGATACAATATGCTACTTCAGTTAAGGGAACCCGTGTGTACACACAACTATGTTTAATGCAACTAGAGTATATCTAGTAAACTTATGATTCAGTTAATCCATTATATGTTGATCTTTAATCAGTACATCAGAACTTCATTAACCATATGAACAGTAAACAAGTGCAGTGAAACACAACAGATCATCACACATAAGAAGCACACGTGAACACCATGATATAAGGTGGAAACCCAATGCGAGACACAAACTACCTTCTGTTGTTTTCTTTAATATAAGAAAAACCTGTTTACAATCTTGTACTGGTGCAGACTCATACCAGTATGCAAGCACCCATCTACAGAAGGCTACAACCTTCTCTCATTATCCAGTTTCTACTAGAAGGGAGTTACAACCCCTTTAGCTCTTGTACTAGCCGATTCGTTTACTAGTACGTAGCTGCCAACCTACTGAAGGCTCCAACCTTCGCTCATTTTCCAACTGCTACTGGAAGGGAGCTCCAACCTTCACTCATTTTCCAACTGCTACTGGAAGGGAGCTCCAACCCCCTGGCTCTTGTACCGGCCAATATGTTTACCAGTATGTAGGCATTGGCCTACAGAAGGCTACAACTCTCTCTTTTCTTCAAGGGACCACGTTTCATAAATTTTCATACTGGATCCATCACTAACTTCAAAGCACAAGATCAATCACCACTGCAATACAACCATCAACCACATCTACATCATCAATCTCTTAATCACCCAACAACTGAATCATTGAAACCCTGTCATCAACACAGTCACCAGAACATAGAGCAGAACCTAGAACTCTGCAACAACAACCAGATCTAATCTGCAACTTCAAATATCATACTTCAAACAGTATACGTGACTTTAATGAGCCAAAACTACGTGTATACGTGCTTTTACCAAAGTGACCCCACGTACACATCTACAATTATTAACTCAGAACTTTGCAGCTATACCAGACATCAGTCATACCCTGATCATAACATTTATACAATAAAACATGCATCAATAATTCAGATCTAATCTATCCATGATAAAACCACATAATGATAATACATTCCAAGCCTTACCATCTCGATCCATCATCCATCTTCAACCGCATAGGTGCATCCTTGGTTCAGATCAACCAAAGCATCACCAACCCATAACCTGCATACTGGATCTCACACTTCATCAGATATTCAATACTTGCACACTTTTCTTCTTGGCTTAATGATCTTCTCCTTCTTTAGGTTTAGGACTCTCTCAATACCATGGTCCAAAACCACGTAGAACCAATACCTTGGACCCAATACCTAGGGTCAATACCTCGGGCCAAATACCATGGACCAAATACCGAAATGCCATGGACCAAATTCCACGGACCAAAACTTAGTTCTCCAACATGTACGCGCCTTTTCTTGCATGAAAGTGCATGTATACACATACGCGCCTTTTGTTTTGCTAACCCACATGTATATGCACTTTCATCAAGGTTAACGTGCGTATACCTCTCTCTGATCATTAATTCTTTGCTCTAGACCTACTGCACTATGATCTATCATCTGAGTGAGTTACCATCAAGGACGACACCTGTATCATACCTCTAAGTGAGTTGCCATCAAGGACAACACATGTATCATAATGCCAACAATCTCCCCCTTTGGACTTGATGGAAGCAACCACACCAAGTCACTCTCCCCCTTTGACATCAAGGGAAAATGGTGGACCAAGATATTCTTTTCCTTGATCTACATTCTGCTGTCCGTACTCCCCTTGAGTACCTGCTGAAATCTCTGATTGAGATCCCCCTTTGTACATGCCAAGATGTACCAATCCGTCCATGCTCCCCCTGAACACATGCAAGGTCTGCAAAAGCATAACATGACTCTATACATACATTGCCAATGACCTTCCTAAAGATTCATACATACATCAATCTCCCAACCAAGTGGGAATACACCATTTTTTACTCATCCACCCAACCAAGTGGGGATATACCAAATGTTTATACATGACTCAAAAACAAGAAACATTACATCATCCATCCCATGCATCGTGGGGTAACGAAATACATCATATGACTCACAAAGATCAAGGACCTAAACAAGACCATGATAGTTATCAGCAATTATCATACACCATAAGCATATATCACTAGCATCTAGACCTATAACCTGAAATCCATTCTCTTGGTCAATCAACAATCAGTAGCAATAAGTGGCAGTAAGCATCATCACCAAAGACTTCTAACCATAATGCCAACAATGCATTATTCATAGCATATGCTCCCCCTGAACCTGTGCTAACCATCATATACCATGACCGAACCATTTCCTGACTCTGTTTTGCTGCTTTTTCTTAAAAGCTCCATATATGCGACTCTGCAGCCTATAACTCGCGTATATACACGACTTATATTCATAATATTTGTGTATGAAAATTGGAATACTGCAGGTCTACACTTTCAGTTTCCCCTATGTCTGTTATGTCAGCTAACTGAGTTATGCCACATCTTTCTATCTCTAATTTTGTCTTCTTCACTACCTGGAATTGTGATGATGTATGATCCTCTTGCTTTGGAGTTCGAATTTTTCTCCTAGATTCCCTTACTTTATGTCCAAACTTGTTACATGCATAACATCTCACATGTTTCATATTCCTCCTATAGCAGTCAATGGCTTTATGACCAAACATATTGCAAGCAAAAAAATATCCCTTGAAGTACCTGGAGTGTGATGATCTTTCTATGTGATGGTCTTGACCCATTTTGCCTCTGCATATCACTGCAATATGTCCAAAGTTATGACATACATAACATTCAACATTATTCATTTGAGAAAATAACCGACTATCACTTCCATAGTTAGGAGGATCTTCTTTGAAGAATTTCTTTCCTTGGTTGTTGCTGGGATTGACCACTTATCTCTTCGTTGATCATTTCAGATTTTGCATTAGAATTCGTTTCCTCACCTTGTGAGCTAGATTCACCTTCGATAGTTTCATAAAAATCAAGACTAGTTTTGATAGTAGGTGACCTTTAATTACTAAGAATATCATCCAAAATCTTAGTACTATCTTGAAATCGTAATAGTTGACCCTTTTCTTCTAATTTACCTTTCAAGATATTTACCCCAACTTGATGTTGTTCTTCCTTTTCCAGACATTGCTTCTTCAAAATTTCTTCAGACTTTCTTCCTTCTTCCACTTGTTTCCTTCAAGTGATCAAGCTTCTACCAAAGGACCTACTCTGATACCAATTGTTGGAAATAACACGGAGAGAGGGGGGGGGAGGCATGAACCAGTATTATTTCCAACACATACAAGGTAGAAATATATCAGAATTCTACAAAGCCTTAGCTCTCACAGCTAGCCAACTCTCAGTACAATCCTCCTGGATGCTCACAGGAAAACAAAGCTTCTCACAAGCCTTCTCCTCTTCCCTCCAAGCCTCCTATATCCTTGTGCAGTTACCTCTGGGATGATCACCTTCACCCAGTGTAACATTGCTCTCACACACTGTCAGAACTGTGCAATCCTCAAGGAACCTTATTCCTTCTGCATGCATGAGTTTCTTTATAGGAGAAAACATGCAACTGATATTACATTGTCCCTATCTTTAATATCAATTGGGTATTTCTCAGAATAGACATGCATGAGTTACTGATGAGAGAATCTTCAATTATGTGGAGTACATTAGTTGAATGCATGCATGCATTAACTGACTGAACTCACAATTAGTTCCTCAAATAGTTTGGAACTAATTTAAATAGACTTAACTCGGTAAACTGAGCTAACTAATTACAACTCAATCATATCTCCTTAATTAAGGGATAATCTCCTTAATTTAAGGGATAACTGTTGCATGACTTCATAAAGACTTCTAACTTGAATTTCTCCAGCTAATTAACTCAAGATGAATTAATTAATTATTTTTCAAGCAGCCGGTGAAACTAAATTTGAATTTAATTCACAATTTTAATTCAAGGACAAATTAAAATTGGAATAGTTTGGATTCTTTAACATTTCTTTTTTCTATTTTCAACACTCCCTCTCAACAAGAAAGGAATTCAACTCAATCCCGATCCTAAACCTTTGGAATGTTCTGCATGAAAAACTTCTCTCAAGTGTTGTTGAACACTTCTCTCGAGTGTTGTTGCTCTAGCAACACTAGAAACAAAAAAACATCCAACCTGAATCAGTGTGATGCATCTGTCATCAAAGTCTCTAACTGTTATTTCCTCTATCAACTAAAAACTTTTCACTTATGTTGACTCAACCTCTTTACAATGTTTTCAATCCTTCTCTACTCTCTTCAGTATCTGAATGCTCTAGTCTCTGTCACTTTGATCTCTAACTGCATCAATCCCATTGATTCCTCCCACTACTATGTACTTTGGGCTCCTGTAGCAAGGTACTATCCAGGAGATAAAACCTCTCAATGGACCCTGTCCAATTTTAGCCTTCTTGGGACTATCACTTCACATCGCCCCACCTCATACCTGGAGGTATGGCTGCATGTGATCTCTCTGTTGAATCTAATTATGGCTCCTCCACAATTGTCTGAGACTTCTTCTAGGACTACATGTTGAGAGGTAATTTACTCTCCCTCTCAACCACCAAGTCTCTAACATTTTCCTTGTTCCTCAAGGCTTTGCATGCATCTTGAACCTCAAGAGCATACAGGTTCCTGTCTCATGGTGATGTGTCTAAGGAAAACCTTTCCCTTACTAAAGACAACATTGTAGCATTTGTCTCCAACATCATGACCAATACCAAGTTCTTCTTCAGTCCAGGCGCATAATTAACATATGTCAAGGTGATATAAGCTCCATGCTTCCTCTGAAAAGCAACCATTCCCACTCCTGAAACACTAAACTTTTCGTCTTCACCCATCTCTATGTAAATCTTGAGGTCTTTATCCTCCAAGGCACTGAATAAACTTTTATCACTGGTCATGTGGAATGAGGCTCCACTGTCAAGAAACCAACCACAGCCCATCATCGATGACACCATGCATGCGATGAGGTTGAATTCCATTTCAAACTGAGAGGCTAATGCCTCACCTTGTGATCCTTTCGAGGATCCCTTCTTGGAATTATTTGATGGGCAATTAGTCTCATAATGACCCATATCGTAACAATCAAAGCATCTCACTTTAGACTTGTCAACCTTCTTCCCTCCATGAGAAGAAATCGATTCAAAATGGGATGCCTTCCCCTTCCCTTTCCTTGCCTTACTTGCTAATGCTAGATTTTCTTCATCATCATCCTTGGATGAAGAACCATCTGGTGTGCTCCTCCTGATCTCCTCCTGCATGAGATCCGACCACAGTCGTTCCTAATCTGGCAGTTTCTCCCTTCCATTCACAGAGTCCTGGTAGTTATTCTAGCTCTTTGGAAGGCAAAGGAGAGTGAGGCTCACCATATCATCATCGGTAATAGTTATTCCCACACTTCCAAGATCATCTCTGCAAGTGGTGAGCTTGTTCAGATATATGGAAATAGTATATATGTTCTCCATCTTGATTCTTCGAAGCTTATCCTTGAGCGCCAATTTCCTCTGGTCGCTACTATTCTAGTAGAGGTCCTTCAATGTCTTCCACATTGAATATGGAGTATCCTTCCCTTGGAGACTCGAGACAATATGGTCTCGGACTCCCTCAAGGATGATTTGTCTCGCCCTCGCCACACACTTCTTCCACTCAACCAACTCTTGTGCATTAGTTGAACCTAGCTTTAGGATTTCTTGATAAATGAAATCCTTCAAGTCATTGTCTTCTAATACAACCTCCATGTGATCTTTCCATGCTATGTAATTTGAGCTGCCTTCCAGGGCATACTCGATTCTCAAGCCATAGAACGCCATTGGCCAACCTTGAAGTATGATAAGAATTCGATTTGCACTTGCAACCCCAAACTTCAAACTTCGAATTCTCTTCTCTGTATGCTATTCACAACTCCGATTGTTATGAAACTAGCTCAAGAAATTTAGTAGAAAATATAGATCAACGCCTTAGAATTCAGCCTCTTCGAGGGGGCAACCTCCTTTACATTACATAAATGAACAATTTTGGGATGATTCAAATGATAAAACCTCCTTTCTATATATAGGAGTCTAAGGAGTCACAATATAACCCAGCCGACCTAACAATAATAATATAAAGCCACAAAAATAACAATAGAGGGATTCTATGGGGCACAGTAATAACAATATGGGGGCAATAGGGGCACAACAATATTATAAGGGGTACAACTACCATAGTAATGGGGTAATCACTAGTATTATAGGGACCCAACATGCCCCTCTCCTTCAAAA
>APFE030078831.1:0-63140 GCA_000404065.3 Pinus taeda | reverse complement strand
GAAGGTGTTGCTCTTTGTATCCTCATAATGTGCTATCATTTCCTCCGTGAAAATTGACCACGTAACAAGTTGTTTACAAGAACAAAGCCCTACATACCATAAAAATTGATCTAGTTCTAAATATTAAGATGTAATACATACCTTTTGTAACAGTGGTACACAATGTAGACCAAAATATTGCTCCATCTAAAGTATCCAATGTACCGGATCCTTGCCATCAAACTTCCTCATCTTGATTTTTCTTGATTTTAGGAGCTCGATCTTGAAACGACTGTAACTCTGTACTTTCGGATCTTTAAGCTATGAAATTGTGACCTATAGTAGCCCTCTGCGTCCTCTTTCCAATTCCACCAGTCTGATCCAAGTTGGATTCTCCAATGAAGAGTTATTTGAAATCTCCCACAGTGACCTGATTATAGACTAGTTCAATAGAGCGAACTTGTACGACGTGCCACGAGTCACTGTTTTGACCTTTAGCTCTGAAAAATATATAGACGAAACTATAGTTCGGCCTCTTTCTGCACCGTCTTATGAAATTTCAATCCAATTCTTAGAGAAATAGTTATGATGATTTTCCCCAGGTCACCTGTTTGGAATGTAATTCAGGAGTCTGCAAAATGACCAACTTCCTCAGATCATATCTCCACACATGTAGCACAAAAATATTTCCAATTCGGACTTGAGATTTAGTACGATGTCTTCTCAAATGGGTTTTTTTTTCAACTTCTGAAACATCGCAGAAACAAAGTTCTAGCGAAAATTCCACGATGACCTGTTTGGAGCAGCGAAACCCTAGAATCCAAAGCTCTGATACCAAATGTTATGAAACCAGCTCAAGAAAAGATAGAAAAGATAGATCAACGGCTTATAATTCAGCCTCTTCGAGGGGGAAACCTCCTTTACATTACATAAATGAAAAATTCTGGGACGATTCAAATGATAAAACCTCCTTTCTATATATAGGAGTCTAAGGAGTAACAATATAACCCAACCGATCTAACAATAATAATATAAAGCCACAAAAATAATAATAGAGGGATTCTATGGGGCCCAATAATAACAATATGGGGAAAATAGGGGCACAACAATATTAATAAGGGGTACAACTACAATAGTAATGGGGTAATCACTAGTATTATAGGGTATTATAGGGACGCAACACCGATAATCTCAGCTCTGAGACCATATAGAATTTCCTGCAAATTCTCTACAAATCTACCTCTGAGATCTATGTAGAAAATATGACTGTAGATTAACTCGATAATGCAATATACCAAAGCAAAATACTATAATCTACTTCTACTATCAAACTTGTGGAAGCTCAAAGATCGAGCTGAATCAGAGTTGAACACATATAACCATAAGAAGAAGAATCAATGCACATGAAACACAGAAAATACTCAGGGGAAAGCCTCAGCTAAAAACCCCGCTATCTATATTATCATACAAGGTGGAAATACATCAGAATTCTACAAAGCCTTAGCTCTCACAGCTAGCCAGCTCTTAGTACAATCCTACTGGATGCCCACAGGCAAACAAAGCTTCTCACAAGCCTTCTCCTCTACCCTCAAAGCCTCCTATTTCCTTGCCTAGTTACCTCTGGGATGATCACCTTCACCCATTGTAAGACTGTTCCCGCACACTATTCTAACACACTGTCAGAACTGCGCAATCCTCAAGGAACCTTATTCCTCCTGAAGAACCATGAGTTTCCTTTATAGAAGGAAACATGCAACTGATAATACATTGTCCTTGTCTTTAATCTCAACTGGGTCTTTCTAAAGTCATGCAACTGGGTCTTTATAAAGATCGAACCTAGTTACTTGTAAAATGTAACTAGGTTCGATCTTCATTAAATATATTTGAGTCATCTTGTAATGTACTTGTAAAAACAATAAAGAAAAGAATATTTATTATTATTAGTATTGTGACTTATTAAAGCATGAGCTTCATGTTTGGGTCACCATGTTTTAGGTCAAATTCCCCATTAAGGACTTCTGGGATTTATTCTAAGTCAATAGACCCTTCTTGGGATTTTAAATCATATAAAAAGGTTTAGTATTGAGTGAAATAAAATTTAGTATCATCCACATCAATTCGTTCTAAGGACATCAATTCAACCTCCCTTGAAGCTTATAAATAGAAGCAAGTCAAATTCATTTGGAGCATCTCATCTCAAGAAAGTTCGATATCTCTAAGGAATCCATAGAAATGAGAAGTGTGTCTAAGGAATCAAAAAATAAGTGTGATTTGGGTGGAGTCTAAAGAGAAGAATAAAAACAAATTTGTGGTGCCTCTCTCTCTTTATTTCGTGCCCTAGTTTGGGAGATTGAAGCCTTCCAAGTTTCGTTGATGTCGGAAGCTGCTACATAGTCGAAGTTGTTGGATGAGAGGTCAAAGATCTGGGAGGATAAATTGGTGTGGAGGGAAGGTTTGGTCTTTGTGTAGGGTGAAGAGTCTTAAATGATACTATTGAAAGGAAGAAAATTTTGATTGGGTTTCCCCTTGAGGGGGTTTTTTCCCTAGCATAATACATATATCTAGTTTCCATTGTTTTGTGTTATTTTTCTTTGATAATTGCTTGATGAACTAAAAAGAAGATATAAATAAAACATAATAAGAAGTCAAGAACGTCACAATTAATTATCAATTATAAGAAAATATTTATGCCTTTCTGATTTTCTACCATGGTATCGAAGCTTTGGTAAAGAAAGAAAGAAAAAGGCAGTCTCAAGCACTTGATCAAGGAACTATTCAAAGGGATTATCTCAGGGAAATAGTCTACTATATTCAAGGAATATGTCTAACACAATCAAGGAAGAGAACAAACATGAAGGAGCCTCAAATTATAGAACTTGGAAGAAGAGGATTGACCTCATCCTTGAAAATAAAAAAAGTACTTGACTTGGTCAAAGGAAAAGTAAAGAAGCCTACACATGACTCTAGTGATGCTGAAAAAGTAAAGTTCAAAGAATTGGAATTGGTGGCCACGATTCTAATGGTATAAGGAATAAATGAAAACCTTGTCCCATTTATAGCCAACATAAATCATGCTTAGTACATGTATGAATCCTTGTCAAATTTATTCACTATTAAGAACAATGGCCAAGTGGAAAGCTTGAAGAATGAACTAAGGATCACAAATATGACTAAAGAATATACAATGGCCTCCTTCTTTGCGAATATAGCAAGAATCAGAGATGATCTTTTGGCCATTCATGAAATTGTTCTAGACAAAGAAATTTTGATCATTGCTCTATTAGGATTGCCACCTACTTGGGGTGCATTCGCTGCAGGAATTAACAGTTGGAAAGAAGCACCCACTTTTGAAGAACTATGGACTACTTATAGTCAAGAAGAATTGAGGATTTCTCTGGTTTCCAATCCCGAAGAAGTATCTAATTCCTACACTTATCAATATAAAGGAAATAAATCAAAAGGACCAAGGAAGAAAGTAGACATGTCCAAAGTAGAATGTTATCAATGTCATAAGAAGGGTCACTATAGGAGTGATTGTCCCAACAGTCCTAAGAATAAGAGGAGATATAGAGATCATGCTAAAATTGTTGAAGAAGAAGATCCAAAGAAAGTTAAACCTGAAGAATCCGGAATAAGGGACCTACATTATTAAGTCCTTTGCTTCTAGTCCTAGATATTCTATTTTTCATTTTTAATGTATTAGAATTTAGGTTCTTAACATGTTTTTGGAAAAAGACATTAATTGTTTTTGTAATTTTATAGGTATTCTTCAAGCTTTGAAGGGAGCTCCTAACAACTCCCAAAGATAAGTATCTCATTTCCTTTCATTTTTTGGTTTCATGTACTCATTTAGCTATGATTATATTAATACTAATCACCATTCTCCCTCTATTGTCTTGATTAGGAAAACATCTGCTATATTCTCAAGGAGTATGAAAGAGGACCTCTCAAGGCAAGGTTTTTCAAGGAACAAAGGTATGCCTTAAAACATTGATTTCTTTATAATAAATGTTTATTCATTTGAAAATATATTACTAACATTGTTGTGCCTAGCTATAATAAATCATATTGATTCTTATTTTGGGTGATTCATCATTTGATAAATCTACCCCACTCTTATTTTTAACTGAATTTATAGAACCCTAAACAGGTTCTCTGGAAAACCCTAATATAAGGGTATTCTTATGGTAATGTTTGAAACTCTAAACTGCTTAGGATTATTGAGAAATGTTATTTGAAGTTTTTATTGATGATGTCATGTTTGGGTTTTTGGTATGATCGGGAAAGCCTAACTTGTTAGGATTGAATGATAAATTCTAAAATCTTGAACCTTTGAAATTTTTAGTAATATTGGGTTTGTTATATATTGAAACCCTAACTCATTAGGGTTTTGTGTAATGTGTAAGCAAGACCCTTATAACGTCTTAGAAATGATTTCCTTGGTCTGTATGTTTTTGTTTGATCAAAACCTAGTCCAATCAAGTTTGTTGTATGTCTTATTGATCTTTGGGAAGTTGGGTTTGACTAACACATGATATGAAATGCCTATACATGATTGTGAAGTACTAAATGTATGATTTGACCTATCTCTCGGTGATCATGAATCCTAGGGTTTGGAACTAAGATCTAGTCAAAGTTTGTATTTCTAGGATGATAGTATTTGTGAAATTATACGGTTTTAGAGTTAAACCTTAGTAGAGGTAAAAACCTCTGATGATTTGAGATTTGTGTAAGATTGATGAAATCCGAGCTTTAGTTGGGATTGATGTTTGATTGAAAAATATAGGGTTTGCAACTAACCCTGGTGGAAGTTGGTCATGTTAATGACTAAGCTTTGATTGGTTTTGATTGATTCTCTTGTATGAAATCCAGGATTTATATGAAACCCTAGTAGAAAATCTAAAATATGAATTTTGAAACTTGTTAGATGCCTTGTGGATCTATATTTGTTTGAATTGTCTCTAGGGTTTTCTATATGTTGTTGTAGGGTATTTCACACCATTGAAAGAAACATTGAAACCCTATACAGAATGAAATTTGTTATGAAGTAGTCTAGGGTTTATGACTAAGTCCCTATAAAGATGTTGAAGAATATGTGTTTCTTGTTTAAGTTTAAGTATCTGATATATGTAAGGTTGAAATGCTTATGTAATTTTGATATGAGTAAATTCATGCTTCTATAGTTGTGGTTGTACTTTCTATCTAAGTTTTGTAGGTACACAATCTTCAATATGGTGAAGATGTTCCTTAATGTCATAAGTATGATGAGGATGATTGTTAGGTGTGTGCTATATTATTTCCACAACTACCCTGTGTGAGGGGGGTTCACAGGGGGGTGTCTTCCCTCCCTGTTGGGAGGTATGTAGGGGTTGGTGGCCCCCCTACATGGGGTGTAGGGCAACACCCCAGGAAAAAACAAATTGGGCCTGATATTATGTGGGCAGACCTAGCTATGGTTTTGTGCATGGATTTCACACATGGTTTTAGGCATGATTGATCTGAATTTAAGTGGAAACGCAAGAAACTGTAGATATAACAATAAACATAAAGATGCAGTGGAAATAAACTTCATTTCATTAATATCAAAGAACTAAAATATGCTTACATAGAGAATGGAAATAAACTAGCTCGGGTGATGGTAGCTTATCTCTGAGAAGAGATGTGGAAGCTACATACCTCTAAACTGTGTTACAAGGAGGCTCAAGGGCCTATTTATTATTGGAAAACATGAGAAAACCCTAAACAACCAAAACCCTAACCCCGAGAGATGTAATGCCAAGAGTTTTTGGGCCTCGTTGAGGTTAGTTGGGTAGTCAACTTCCCGAGGTCGTAACTTGCTCATATTATCTCCATTTGGCACGTACAATGCCTTGTTGGAAAGGTCTCGCCAATTACTACAGGTTTCATTGTAGGCCCTTACCTATAGCTATGGGCCTTCCGTGGACCCCAAAAAAACATCATTTAGGGGGTCAAAACTGCTCCGAAAGTTCAAAACTCGAAAATTTTCTAAAAATAGTAAATGTTGAAATGAACAAGAAAATAGATGAAACTGACTAGGGGGTATATGTGGAATAGGCGGGTGGCCACCAATATCCACCTGGATCATTCCTCCCCCTTAGGAAGAAATGGTCCCCTTTGCGTGTAAAGCCTCCATCAGTTGAGGAAATTTTTGTTGAACCTGGTCCCTGGTGAACCACTTTCCCTGATGGAGTTGGTCTGCTTTAACAACTCGATATAATTGTATCTTCTGTCAGAGAGTGTTCTTGATCTATGTGTCCATGATCTGATCAATTGTGGCCTACTCCATGCATTCTGGGTTAAAATTTGTTGGCATGAGTTGTTCTGCAATGCCTGATCTGTCCAGCAACGGTGGTAAGTATGGTCGAAGGCAGTCCACATTGAGCATTGGTGTAAGCCAAGGAATGGGGGAATGATGTGCTCAAAAGAATCGTCTCCCACAACCTTGGTAATGGTGTAAGGACCATATCAGAGAAGTCTAAGCTTCCAATCGGCTGCAGTAAAGCCTTCTCTCTCCAAATGCAACCAAACTTTATTGCCCACCTCAAACTTGTGTGGCACCCAATGTTGATCATGTCGGTGCTTGTACTTGGAATTTTCCACAATGGAGCGTCAATATATCAGCCTATTGGGTACAGGTGCTCTGGGAGTCAGATCGAATGAATGCTTGACCTGATAGTGCAATGATACCGCTGTGGGTGAGGAGAAGATGTCCCTGTATTCTTTAATGACTGCATCCACCTACTTCTGTTGCGTGGAGGAACCCTTCCTAGGGGCCATGTGGCTATGATCTTCACCTTAATTTAAGAGTGAACTAGAAAGAAAATGAATTGCCTAGTTTGAGAGATGATCTTACTTCATTTCTTAGCAGAGATCAAAGAGGCGGTAGTAGGTGGGGTTACCTTTGGTATCCTGTATAACATATTACCCAAAGAAATAATCAAAGAGAGAGGTTTAGACTCATATACAACATGTCGCTTCCACAAGTATGGTTTTCCTAATAATACATCACAAACGTCAAGAGGAGCAACATCACACAGTACCTCATCTATGAAGGCCTTGATATTGTAGGTAAGGCGACACTGTTGGCTAACTCAGAGATCTCTTACTTCGTGAAGCCACCCAATATTATACAACTGCGGGTGTGGTGTTGTCATTAAGCCCAACTACTTCAAAACCTCTGCTAAAATGAGGTTCTTTTGGCACCCACTGTCAACAATGAATTGCAGCGGTGAACCCTTCACCCACATTTGTGAGTGGAAGAGACACTCCCCCTCATCTGGATCTTTGGGCTCATTCTTCTGGATCTTGGTGGTGGCAATTATGGTGATGGGCTCTGCATCAATAATATCCTTCCCTTTATCATTCCTCTTGTTGGGTTTTGACTCAGAGTAGGAACATGCATCTGATTCTAAAACCTTCAACTCGGCCACCAATGAATGCTTGGCCCGAAAGTCACTTGTGTTGTAAGTGGGGCTCTTATGGAACTCACACCACTTTCCTGTGTCCTTGTTTGACTTCATGGTGGTGTTCTTTTCTTGTGTCTTCGATGGGTTTTCTTGGGTCACCTCGCCTTGGCTTTGTACTTGGTTCTGCAGTTTAGGGGCACCTTTCCCTTTCTTCGGATTCGCAGATCCAAATTCTTGCTTCTTTTCTTTAAACTTTTGCTCGATATTAACAGCATCGATCAAGGATATGTCCAGGAAATCCATCTCATCCTGGATTTACCTGTGTAGGCAGTCATGGTACTTGCGTACCAAATGTTTCTCAGAATCCTTGATACCTATATTCATGCGAAGGGTATGAAAAACATTGGTAAACTTCGGCACATCTTAGTCCCTTTCCTATCACAGTGTAGTCCACTTTATGTATTTATCCTCATAGCTCTCGATAGGGTAGTACTTCTCCTCGATGGCATCCTAGAATGAATTCCAAGTGGTTGCGGCCAAAAATAGTGAGGGTGTACTTTCATCCTTCTTCTCACAGTAGGTTTCCCATTTAACATAAACATGTCCTTCTAGCATATTTAACTATTTTTCTATGGTGTCTACATCTATCTGACCCTCAAATATGGGAATGTCAAAGTTAACTTGTACCTTAAAGGTTGTGCCGCTTCCAGAGTAGCTACTAGAAGTAGATGCATCACCCCTGGGTAGTCGCTGAAGGATCTGGGAATAGTTGTCCATCATCACATTCCATTGTCACTCGAGGGCTTCTTCAAGCAAGATTTTGATATGATCTCATGCCCCCTCCTCTTTACTTTCTTCCCCATGGAAGATCTTCGGGATTTGAGAGGTTGGTCTTGCAAAGGTTTGACTAGTTCAAGCTCTAACTCCTAATATCCTGACCTTGTTGGGGACATGCAAAGAAAAACAAAGAAAGAGCATACATGTCTCATACCAATGATCTGAATTTAAGCAGGAACACAAAAAAATGAAGATATAACCATAAACATAGAGATGTAGCATAAATAAAACTTCATTTCATTAATATCAAAGAACTAAAATATGCTTACATATAAAATGTAAATAAACTAGCTCGGGCGATGATAGCTTATCTCTGAAGAGATGTGGCAGCTACATGCCTCTCAACTATGTTACAATGAGGATAAAGGGCCTATTTATTATTGGAAAACATGAGAAAAACCTAAACAATCAAAACCCTAATCCCATGAGATGTAACACCAAGAGTTTGTGGGCCCCATTGGGGTTAGTTGGGCAACCAACTTCTTGGGGTCGTAACTTGGTCATATTTTCTTTGTTTATCACGTATGATACCTTGTTAAAAAGGTCTCGCTGAGTACTATAAGTTTCACTACAAGCCCATGCCTATCACCTCAGGCTTGTCGTGGACCCCAAAAAAAACGTCGTTTAGGGGGTCAACACTGCTCTAGAAGTTCAGTACCCGAAAAAATACTAAGTAAATGTTGAAATCAACAAGAAAACAGATAAAACTGACTAGGGGGTCTAGGTGGAATAGGTGGGTGGCCACCAATATCCTCCTGGATCATTCCTCCCCCCTTAGGAGGCAATGTTCCCCATTGCGTGTAGAGCCTCCATGAAGTGAGGAAAAATTTGTTGAACCTTGTCCCTAGTGAACGACTTGCCTTGGTGAAGGAGTTGGCATTCTTTGACAACTTGATATAATTGTATCCTTTATTGGTGAGTGTTATTGATATGTGTGTCCATGATCTGGTCAGTTATGGCCTCTTCCATTCAGTCTAGGTTGAACTCTGTTGGTGTGAGTTGTTTTGCAATGCCTGATGTGTCCATCATTGGTGGGAAGTATGGTCAAAGGTGGTCCACATTGAACACTGGGTGTAGGCCAACGAATGGGGGAATTTTGAGCTCAAAATAATTCTCTCCCACAACCTTGGTGTGTAAGGACCATATTGGAGTGTTATGATCTTCTGATGGGCTCTAGTAACGGATTCCTTCTACAAATATAACCAAACTTCATCGCCCACCTGAAACTTGTGTGGCACCCAATGTTGATCATGTCGCTGCTTGTACTTGGAATTTTCCACAATGGAGTGGTGATATATCGGCATGTTGGGTAGAGGTTCTCCAGGAATCAGATCGAACAAATGCTTGACCTGACACTGCAACGATACCCCTGTGGGTGAGGAGAATATGTCCCTATATTCTTTCATGACAACATCCACCTACTCATATACGTGAAGGAACTCTTCTTGGGGGCCATGGATGTAACTACGATCTTCCCCTTAATTTGAGAGCAAACCAAAAAGAAAATGAAATTCCTAGTCTAGGAGATGATTTTACTACATTTCTTAGCAGAGACCAAAGAGATGGTGGTAGGTGGGGCTACCTCTAGTATCTTGTATAATGTATTACCCAAAGAAATAATCACAGAGCGAGGTCTAGAGTCATATACAACATGTCACTTCCACAAGTATGGTTGTCCTAATAATACAACACAAATGTGAAGAGGAGCAATGTCACTTAGTACCTCATCTATGAAGGGCTGGCAGCACTGTTGGCTAACTCAAATATCTCGTCCTTGGTGAAGCCACCAGATGTTGTACGATTGCAAGTGTGTTGTGGTCGGTAGGCCCAACCACTTCACAGTCTCTATTGAAATGAGGTTATTTTGGCTCTCACTGTCAATAATGAATTGCAATGGTGAACGCGTCACCCACATCTATGAGTGGAAGAGACGCTCCCCCTTTTTTGGATCTTTAGGCTCATTCTTCTGGATCTTGGTGGTGGCAACAGTGGTGTTGGACTCTGCATCAATAATATGCTTCCCTTTTTCATTCCTCTTCTTGGGTCCTAACTCAAAGTCGGAACATGCATCTGATTCTAAAACCTTCAAATTGGCCACCAATGATCGCTTGGCCCGACACTCACTTGCATTGTAAGTGGGTCTCTTATGGAACTTACACCACTTTCATGTGTCCTTGTTTGACTTCATGGTATTGTTCTTTTCTTGCAGCTTTGATGAGTTGGCTTGGGTCACCCTACCTTGGCTTTGTCCTTGGTTTTGCGGCTTGTGGGCACCTTTCCCTTGCTTCGGATTCGCAGATCCAAAGTCTCGCTTTTTTTGTTTAAACTTCTGCTTGATCTTAACAGCGTATCCGTAGGTTGTGCCAAGTGAGGAGATGTATAGGAACTCCAAATCATCCTGGATGTACCTGTGTAGGCAATCGCGGTACTTGAGTACCAAATGTTTCTTAGAATCCTTGATACCCAACTTCACGCGAAGGGTATGAAAAACATTCGTAAACTCTGGCACGTCTTGGCCCCTTCCCCTACAGTGTGGTCCACTTTATGTATTTATCCTCATAGCTCCCAAAAAGGTAGTACTCCTCCTTTATGGCATCCTGGAAGGAATTCCAAGTGGGTGCGGCCGAAAATGTGAGGGTGTACTTTCATCCTTCTTCTCACAGTAGGTTTCCCACTAATCCTTGATGTGGGGGGCTGCTTTGAGAAGTGCAAAAGTAATCTTTTCCTGGTTGGAAAAATCATGAATAGAAAAATATCCTTCTAAAAGATTTATCCATTTATCTACGGCATTTGCATCTATCTTACCCTCAAATATGGGAATGTCAAAGTTAACTTGTATCTTCAAGGGTGTGGCACTTCCAGAGTAGTTCCTGGAAGTAGATGTGTCACCCTTGGGTAGCCGTTGAAGGATCTAGGCAAAGTTGTCCATCATCGTGTTCCTTTTTTGCTCAAGGGTTTCTGCAAGCAAGATATTGATAATATCTCCTACCCCATGGAAGGTTGTCAGGATTTGCAAGGTTGGCCTTGCAAAAGTTCGACTAGTTCAAGCCCTAACTCCTTATATCCTGACCTTTTTGGGGACATGCAAAGAAAAACAAAGAAAGAGCAGATCACTCTGATACCACTGATCTAAATTTAAGTAGGAATGCAACAAATTTCAGATATAACCATAAACACATAGATGCAGTAGAAATAAAACTTCATTTCATTAATATCAAAAAAGTGAAAGATGCTTGCATACATAATGGAAATAAACTAGCTTAGGCAATGGTAGCTTATCTCTGAGAAGAGATTTGGTGGGTACATGCCTCTGAATTGTGCTACAATGAGGCTCAAGGGCCTATTTATTATTGGAAAATATGATAAAACCATAAAAAACCAAAACCCTAACCCCAGGAGATATAACACCAAGAGCTTGTGGGCCTCGTTGGGGTTAGTTGGGCAGCCAACTTCTTGGGGTCGTAACTTGGTCATATTATTTGAGTTTGGTGTGTATGATACCTTGTTGGAAATGTCCCATCAAGTACTACAACTTTCTCTGTAGGTCCCTACTTATGGCTATGGGCCTCCTGCGGACCCCAAAAAATGTTTTTTAGGGGGTCAAAACTGCTCCGGAAGTTCAAGACCCGAAAAAATTGCTAAAAATAGTAAATATTGAAATGAACAAGAAAACAAATGAAACTGAATAGGGGTCTAGGTGGAATAGGCATGTGAACACCAATATCCACCTAGATCATTCCTCCCCACTTAGGAATTAATGGTTCCCGTTGCATGTAGAGCCTCCATGAGGTGAGGAAATTTCTGTTGAACTTGCTCCCTAGTCAACCAATTGCCCTGGTGAAGGAATTGGCCTGCTTTTACAACTTGATATAATTGTGTCCTCTGTTGATAAGTGTTATTAATACGTGTGTCCATGATCTGATCAATTGTGGCTTGTTACATACAATCTGGGTTGAACTTTGTTGGTGTGAGTTGTTCTGCAATGCCTAATGTGTCCAGCAATGGTGGTTAGTATGGTTGAAGGCGGTCCACATTGAACATTGGGTGTAGGCCAAGGGATGGGGGAATGTTAAGGTAAAAATAATTTTCTCCCACATCCTTTGTAATGGTGTAGGGACCATATTGGAGTGGTCTGAGCTTCCAATGGGCTCCGGTAAGGCATTCTTTCTACAATTGCAACGAAACTTTATCACCCACCTAAAACTTGTGTGGCACCTAATGTTGATCATGTCGCTACTTATACTTGAAATTTTCCACAATGGAGTGGAAATATATTGTCACATTAGGTAGAGGTGCTCCAGGAGTCAGGCCGAATGAATGGTTCACCTAAAATTGCAACGATACCCCTGTGGGTGAGGAGAAGATGTCCCTGTATTCTTTCATGACTGCATCCACTACTTCTACTGCGTGGAGAAAACCTTCCCGGGGGCCATGGATGTGGCTACACACATTAATTTGAGATTGAACCAGAAAGAAAATGATTTTCCTAGTTTGGGAGATAATCTTACTGCATTTCTTAGCAGAGATCAAACAGGTGGCGGTAGATGGGGCTACCTCCAGTATCCTGTATAATGTATTACCCAAAGAAATAATTATAGAGAGAGGTCTAGACTCATATAAATCATGTCACTTCCAAAAGTATGATTTTCCTAATAATACATCATAAACGTCAAGAGGAGAAACATCACACAATACCTCATCTGTGAAGGGCTTAATATTGTATGGAAGGCGGCACTGCTGGATAACTCGGAGATCTCGTCCTTGGTGAAGCCACCATATGTTGCACGACTGTAGGTACATTGTGGTCGGTATGCCCAACCACTTCACAAACTCTACTAAAATGAGGTTATTTTGGCTCCCACTGTCAATAATGAATTGCAATGGTGAACCCTTCACCAACATCTATGAGTGGAAGAGACGCTCCCCCTTGTCTGGATCTTTAGGCTCATTCTTCCTGATCTTGGTGGTGGCAACAATGGCATTGGGCTCTAACTCAAAGTCAGAACATGCATCTAATTCTAAAGCCTTTAACTTGGCCACCAATGATTGTCTGGCCTGACACTCATTTGTGTTGTGAGTGGGGCTCTTATGGAACTCACACCACTTTCATGTTTCCTTGTTTGACTTCGTGCTAGTGTTCTTTTCTTGCGACTTTGACGGGTTTTCTTGGGTCACCCTGCCTTGGCTTTGTCCTTGGTTCTGTGATTTGTGGGCACCTTTCCCTTGCTTCAAATTTTTAGATCCAAAGTCTCACTTTGTTTAAACTTTTTCTCAACCTTGAAAGTGCAATGGTACATCGTGTCGAGCAAGGAGATGTCCAGAAACTCCATCTCATCCTGGATGTACCTGTGTAGGCAGTTGCAGTACTTCAGTACCAAATTTTTCTCAAAATCCTTGATACCCAACTTTGTGCGAAGGGTATGAAAAAAATTGGTAAACTTTGGCACGTCTTGGTCCCTTCCTTGTCGCAGTGTGATCCACTTTATGCATTTATCCTCATAGCTCCAAACAGGGTAGTACTACTCCTTGATGGCATTCCGAAACGAACTCCAAGTGGGTGTAGCCAAAAAAAGTGAGGGTGTACTTTTGTCCTTCTCATAATAGGTTTCCCACCAGTCCTTGACGTGGGGGGCGGCTTTGAGAAGTGCAAAAGTAATATTTTCCCGATTGGAAAAATCATGAAAAGAAAAATATCCTTCTAGTAGATTTAACCATTTATCTATGGCATCTACATCTATCTGACCCTCAAATATGGGAATGTCAAAGTTAACTTGTACCTTAAAGGGTGTGTCACTTCCATAGTAGTTATTGGAAGTAGATGTGTCGCCCTTGGGTAGCCGCTGAAGGATCTGGGAAAATTTATCCATCATCGCGTTCCTTTGTCGCTCAAGGGCTTCTTCGAGCAAGATTTTGATACGATCTCTTTCCCCCTCATCTTTATTTTCTTCCCCCATGGAAGGTCATCGAGATTTGTGAGGATGGTCTTGCAAAGGTTCGACCAGTTCAAGCCCTAACTCCTTATATCCCAATCTTGTTGGGGACATGCAAAGAATAATAGAGAAAAAGCAGATCGCTCTGATACCACTGATCTGAATTTAAGTAGGAACGCAATAAATTGCATATAAAACCATAAACACAGATATGTAGAAAAAATAAAACTTGATTTCATTAATATCAAAGAACTGAAATATGCTTACATACATAATGGAATTAAACTAGCTCGGGTGATGGTAACTTATCTCTGAGAAGAGATGTGGTGGCTACATACCTCTAAATTGTGTTACAATGAGGCGCAAGGGCCTATTTATTATTGGAAAACATGATAAAACCCTAAACAACCAAAACCCTAATATGAGGAGATGTAACACCAAGAGTTTGTGGGCCCCGTTGGGGTTGGTTGGACAACCAACTTCCTGGGTTACTAACTTGGTCATATTATCTTCGTTTGGCGCATACGATACCTTGTTGGAAAGGTCTCATAGAGTACTACAAGTTTTTTTTTAAGCCCTTGCCTATGGCCATGGGCCTACCGTGGACCCCAAAAAATTCCATTTAAGGGGTCAAAACTGCTCCGGAAGTTCAAGACCCGAAAAACTGCTAAAAATAGTAAATGATGAAATGAACAAGAAAACAAATGAAACTAACTGGGGGGTCTAGGTGGAATAGAAGGTGGCCACCAATATCCACCTAGATTAATGATGGTTTTATGTCCATGGTATTTTGTAGATCTAATCAAGGGAGCTGTGGTTATGTTCTAATCCAGGATTAATGGATTGAAATTTATAGATGCTTTAGAATGTATATAGATGTATTGTAACATTGAAAGGAATATAATGAAAAATCAATCTGTTAGTCCCGTTTTTGGATCAAGGGAAAATCTCTGTGTATATATGTTTTATGTTTTATGTTCTCGTCATTGTTTATTTTATGTTTTTAGAATTCATATGCAGTTCATTTTTGTACGGGGTTAAAACCTACATTTGGTATCGGAGTTGTTTTGGCTTCAAGGGCATGTCTTTGTTGTTGAGGGTTTTTTCTTAGGCCTGTGGTAGACCCTATTCAGTTGGAGACCTAAGGGATCGATTCTTGTGGTGAAAGAAGATGGAGATCAGTGGAAAGATAGAGATCGAGAAATTTAATGGACAAATTTTTGAGTTGTGGAAACTCAAGATGGAAGCTCTGCTAGTGGATAAAGTAGTGGATCGCAGTAGATCCAGGTACCAAACCAACGGCAATATCAGTTGAATATTGGGTGAAGTTGGATCAGAAGGAAAAGATCACAATACAATTGTGTATCTTAGATTCAGTATTGGTTAATGTATCAAGGGAAGCTTTGGCAAAGGCTTTGTGGGACAAGTTAGGGACTTTGTACCAATCTAAGTCTTTGGTGAATAAATTGTTCCTAAGGAAAAGGCTGTATAACTTGAGGATGAAATATGGAGACTCAGTGACGGAGCATCTGAATGCCTTTAATACTATGCTAAGTTAGTTATTATGTGTTGATATTAAAATTTTAGATGAAGATAAGTGCATGAGTTTGTTGTGTTCTTTACCAGATTCGTGGGATAGTCTCATTGTTGCAATAGGTAGCAATGCAGCTACCTTGAAATTTGATGAAATAGTCTCATCCTTGCTGTCAAAGGAGATGAGACGGAGAAATATGATGGCCAGAATGGTAATGCCTTATCTATACGAGGACGGTCCCAGAATAGAAACAAAAATAATTCCTCGAGTGGGAGATCTAAATCTCCAAGAAAACCTATAAAGGTGTGTTGGAAATGCGGAAAGGAAGGGCACTTCAAAAAGGACTATAAATCTAAAGATCCTAAGAAACGAAAGGGATCTGATGATGCTCCTTCTACGGAGGCAAAAACCACCTCAAATGAAGTTGGGGATGTGTCGTTGGCTTCTTATTCAAGTACACATGTAGATCATGAGGCATGGTTGATTAATTCAGGTGCATCCTTTCACTTCAATCCCCATAGGGAGTGGTTCTTTGAGTATGAGAAATATGATGGTGGTGATGTCTTCTTAGGGGATGATAGGAAGGCTAGAATCGTCGGTCACGGAAAAGTCAAGTTGAAGTCGTAAGGTGGAAGGATTAGAAAACTTCCAGGATTTTTGCATATTCTTGCATTAGCCAAAAATTTGATTTATGTAAGCAAGCTGGATGATGCATGTTAATTTTAGGTATGTTCTATGCTTAGAGCAATTTATTTCAATTTTCACAATTAGCTCCATATCTTTTCCAGATTAGCAATCACATCAACATTAAAGTAAACTGGAGATACAACATAAACATAAATTGCAAAAGACAAGTAGAGAGAGGAAGGGATCCCAAGTGTGTTGAAATGACTTGAAGGCCACCTCTATTTATACTAAAAAGTTGAGCACATGTGGGGTTTATTTGGTTGTTGGCCGACCTTGAAAAATTGTCTTATAATGCAAATAAATTCATAGCTCCATGAATACTTATCAGAATCGGATGATCTTTAGATCAATCCTACAGCTCTCGATGAGAGGGATCCAAGAAAAATATCAACTGCAATAAATAAGATGACCCACATGGAGTTTGGCCCTAGTTGCGAATTTTAACACTCCCTCTCAACTAGGGAGAACTCCATCCGTTGATCCTGTTGAAGCCATAAAGATTGGGTCTACAACAAGGGGGATACCCACCCGGTCTGGACCTTGGTTAGCAGCTCCTTTTCCATTTGGTATAGTGCGTTCGACTGGGGATGTGGGACCAGTTTCTCAATTTATGTGTGTGTGTGTTGAGAATTGATATTTGTTTCTAATAATTTCTAAGTAAAATTCTTTTATTCTAAATCTAATTTATCAACATGCAGTTGTATTCTAATGAATAGAAATATCTAATTCTAAAACTAACCTGGGATTTAATCTTTCGGTTATGCGATCTAAAATAATTTCAAACAGCAATTGGTAATAAAGATCATTCAACTGCTATGAGAAAAGAATTCAATAAAGATAAACCATTTTGTATAAAAAGTTAGACGAAACAATTGCGAAAAACATCTCACATAATAAGTTACTCATATATTAAGCAAAAATAAATAGCTATCACCATACAGAAGTTCCAAATGATAACTCAAGCATTCAAGCATTCATATATAAATAACTGAACTTGAATATTGCCTCAACGCATAAGCAGAAATTGTTAAGAGATAAAAGTACCATTTATAACGAGTTCTACTCATAAGCTCCAACAATAATGATCTATCTCTTCTTAGTCTAACATCCACTAAGAGTACAAAAGTGCAACATCAGTAGTAGATATTAAACACAAATATCAATAAATCATGTTCCATTCATTCATCAAAACCTCCTCGGAGGGTGAAAGAGTGCATGTTCTGAGGACAAGTTTTTGACAAATTTTAGGACCCTTCTCTAAATGCATGAGAAGGGTTTAAATACTACTAACTAAATCTAAAAATAATTTATTACAAAAATGTAGGATGCGGTTTAAATGACCGTCCTCATTTTAGGAAAAAATAAAGCAAAATTTAAAACTAAAACCGAATCTAAAACTAAAATTGGCAACTAACTATCTATGTATCTGTTCCTTGTAGTCACAAGTGTTTAGCATTTGGTTGAGGAGATTTGGCTGGCCGACCTCCGACTTTAGCTGTCCTGCGAAAACAGAATTGGCAAGTGTTGGCGCCATCTTCTCGGTAGAATTAGCGATACATTTGAGATTCATGCACTAGTTGTGTGGCTTTACTAAGTACGTCCAATAAGAATCCCAATTCAACTTGGTTAACCTTTTAATGGACTCTACTCTTTCTTGAGCCTTTTATCCCTAGCTTGTCTTTCGATGCTGTACATTTGGTAGAAATTTACATACCACTTGAGGATATCCCTAATAAATATTGTTGGTTTTTAGAGTTCAAGTTTTTCCTTTCACCTTTAGCACTTTTTCTTACAAATTTTAGGGCTTACAGGCAACTGAGCGATTAGGGGCTTTCCTTCTCAAGGGGTTTTGCCTAGCGATGCATGAATCGCGCATCGGAAACTGCCTCTGTTTCTTGATCCGGGCTTCCCTAGTGCTTTTTTTCGCCTCTTGGGCGCTTTTTGTTAGAGGATATAAACCTTAAATTTTGTGGAAATAATGACTCCATGAGTTCTTGGTTCTAAGTTTTAAATTCTCTGTTCGTGATATTAGCACTATCCAGTACCCATTTGACCATGTCCGTGTATGGAATAATTTTTGGCCTCGCCGCTATCCGGTGCAAGAATGAACATGCTAGTTCATGCCTCAGATGACCTGCATGAATCTACAGTCGTTGTAACCTCCATTACTCTAGGGTTTTCTTCCAAACCTTGTTGTGCATCCTTTCCCAAGTAGTAACACCGACATCTCTGTTATAGGTGGTGTCTATGTACAAGGGCATCATTTGTTTATCTTCAGAACTCAGAGCTTTACTCTTCTTTCCCATAATATTTTGAACAATGCTATGTGTACTTCTCTACTCTTCGCTCCTGCAGTTTACAAATGAGGTAAGAGTAATGATAAGAAAAAGGTGATAGGAAAGCCTTAAATGTTGAAATCTTATAAAATATATCACCCTACGTGAAATGGCCCTTTGATCAGATCAAAACCTATTTCATTAATGATTACCAACTAACTCATTAATTAACATTAACGCGCATAACTGCGCATCGGTTTATGGAAAAAACTTTTCCGAACGACGAGCCCTGAAGATCTACGATAAGGTGATTTTGTGATTTGCTTCGCAACATCGCAGATCACAATATCACATATCACAATATCGTGGATCATAATATCACTAATCTGTTGCGTGTGGCAATCATCTATTACAATGTGCTTTCTGTGAAATGCGATTTGCGAGATGCGTCGTCGCATATCGGTGGTTTGAGGCATTTGACCTTATGTGATATTTGAGGCATGTGATGCGATGAGTGCCTTTTAGTGCATTTTCGCAATCTTCGGATTATGCTTGTAGGAAGGCATCCATGACCTTTTTGCGATGTGACGCTCTTTATTGAGAGAGTGGTTTTATTCGAACTTTATCATAAAACTTAAGTCTTTTTAGATTTTTCAGGTATTCTCCTAAGTTTATCATAGTAAGTTTTATTCAAAAAGGGAATACAAGCACTAACATATTTTTTTAATTTTTTGAATAAGGGTCCCCTCCTATTTAGTATTAGTGATAAATCTAAATAAGAAGGGGGGTTGTTGCTGGCCACAACAATTGGCGATTCACTTGGAAGCACCAGTTATATCTGCTTTTCTTTTGAATTTTATAAACTTGCAAAACAGAAAGCTTTTCCTGAAAATCATTCTTTATTATGGAAAGATAGATTACACCATGCTTTCAGCTGTCAATGATAGTTTGTTTCTTCTATGTTAACTTTGGTTATTTACTTCCTAGAGCTATTCATTGTATTTACAGCAGTCACTACTTGATTTATAAAGATAAAAACAAAGCCTTCTCTGTAAATCAGTTTTAAATATGCTCATTTGTCGTAGGTAGAGCCTCTACTGCCAGAAAGCATTTATAGCCTCGACAGGGTTACCTGCTACCCATCAATGATCTTGTATCCTACTTGGAGAAGTATACGATTTTCAAAGGGAAATCCATATCCACACTTATTGCTTTTATTTTCTTTTAACTCTTAAAGAACAATGCCTTGGTTTGGTAGCCAAATTATGACAGTGCCACTCACTTGATTTATAACTTTGTTGAACAAGTTGGCTTGTGATGAGACCCCTTGTCTTTTGATTGCAACAATCTCGAGTCATTTCCCTATTGTGATATGTAGTTTTGACAAATTCAGCAAGCTATAATATCTATGATCATGATAAGTCGGCTCATGATGAGACCTCTTATTCTTTAAGTTAAAGTGTATCACTGGATTATTCCTTGAAGCTCGTAATTCCCTAGGTGGGGAGGAAGTCATTCTTTCCTTAAGAATAGCTTTGGACGACAATGGTAGAGTTTTTGGAAAGAGCTTTTATACAAAGAATCTTTGTTTTTTTTGTGATACCTTTCAATTGACTGATATAAAAAATATTCCCACTAAAGGTAGCTTTTTATCAAAATTTACAAGGTTGAAACTAGTATCATTTTCAAATTTATAGCCTTTGACTGTATATTTGAATAATAATGACCAATTTCCTAAATCAGTTCTATTTATACAAGCGAAAAAACAAAACTTAAAAGAAATACTAGTATTTTTTGTGAATTCCAAATGTAACCATTTACAACTGGTTTTATTATCAAAATAAAGGAAATATTAATTTACAAAAAATAGAAGAATGATCTCCTATGGAAAGTATTTTTTGAGGATCTGGTCGTTAACAGGTAAAGATTCTCTTTTTCCTGTTAAATCATGTAACATAAAAGTAGATGGACCTATGATTTCTGCAATTTGGAAAGGGCCAAGCCACATTCGTTGAAATTTTGTATGTTTGCCCTTTTCCTCATGAGCCTTATCCCACTTACAACTAGATCTCCAATCTAAAAGTCCTTTCTGGATTTCATGTTTGAATCAAAAGAAGCTTTTACTAATGCTTGGTGATGAGCATGAGTTATTTTAGCATGTTCTCGTTGCTCTTCTAGCTTAAGGATTTGCAGCTGCCTTAGTTGTAAGGAAGAACTTGGTGTTTCGTCAATAAATTGAACTAAGGCCAAAGAGGGGATCGCTAGATGAGTTGGAAGGACTACCTCTTTCCCATAAACTAAATTAAATGGAGCAGTACCTATGGAGGCTTTCTGCGTTATTCGGTCTGCCCATAGAGCATATATTAAAGATTTGTGCCAATTCTTATGATTTTGATCGATGGTTCGCTTAATGATTCTAATTAAGTTTTTATTCGTTGATTCAGCTAATCCATTCCCCTGTGGGTAATAATTGGCATATTATTTAAGCTTAAAACCTCTTTTGAGTGCAAACTCAGTCATAGCATTGCTAGAAAAATATGATGCATTATCAAACATTAAAGCAGAGGGTAAACCAAACCTAGTGATTATGAACTGATCTATGAAATCAATGATGTGCTTGGAAATAGTTGTCTTGAGGGGAACTGCTTCTACCCATTTTGTGAAATAATCTGTAGCTGTAAGGATATACCTATGCTGTTTAGAAGAGTGAGGAATGATCTCACCTATTATATCCAATCCCTATTGATCAAAAGGTTGATTGATATTGACTGGTTGCAAAGGCAATGATGGTTTCTTTTGTCTTCCTGCAGTAGTTTGACAAATTTGACATTTCCTTACATAGCTATGTGCGTCTTTGAATAGTGTAGGCCAATAGTACCCAGTACACAAAATTTTATGTGCGGTAACATCTCCAGCATAATGTCCACCTGTTGGTCCATCGTGGAGTTCCTGCAACACCTTTTTAGCTTCAGATTTTTCAAGACATCTAAGGAGGACAGAATCATAATTCATCCTAAAATGTACATCGTTTACGAGCTGATATTGCTTAGCCTTCAATCTTAGAGATCTTTTCTTTGTATAATCTAGATTTGAAGGAGCGTATCCATTCTTTAAATAAAATATGATATCAGCGTGTAATGATTTAATATTGTTTAGGCTTACCTCATACATTTGTATTTCTGCCGATGGTGTTTTGAAAATAAGCGATGCTCTAGCTAGCATTTTGCAAAAGCATTGACCGTTTACAATATTTTCTGGCTTAATTTCAGTGTCATATTCTTGTAAGGCAGTAACCCAAATGGCTCTTTTCTCACCCATGTCTTTCTATACTAAGAGATTTCTTATCGCTGGAAACAGTACTATGATTTTTGTATGGGTTTTAAGCAGAAAGGGTCTGAAATGTTTGATCGCTTTGAAAACAGCATAAGCTTGTTTCTCGACGTCTGAATAATTTAATTCATCCCCTTGTAGGTTTGAACTGAAAAAAGGAAATTGGAGCTTCAGCCTTGCCTTGATTTGCTTGAGTAAGTATCGCAGCATATGATCTATCAAAGGCAAATGTATACAAAATGAAAGGATCGAAAAAATTTGGAGTTGCTAAAGATGGAGCGTTTACAATTGCTTGTTTAATCAGATTGAATGCTTCATATTCATCTTGGCCCCATTTGAATATTGGATTCTTTTTAATCATTACTTGTAAGGGAGATACAATTCTTGAAAAGTCGGGAACAAATCACTTTACAAAATTAATCTGGCCAAGGAAAGATTGCATAGCTTTCTTGTTGTGAGGCAAGGGTATTTTGGAAATCTCCTTGATTCTGTCAAGATCAATATGGATTCCATATCTTGACACTATAAATCCAAGAATTTTTCCTTCACTTAATGCAAAAAAAAAACTTTTTTGGATTAAGTGAAATTCCATACCTTTGGCAACGTTCGAAGATCTGTTTTAAATCTCTGAGATGATTACCTCATTTTTTGGAATATGCAGTTATATCATCCAGGTAGATTACTATTTATTTGTTTACTAATCCCTTAAATGTGATGTCCATGGCCCTTTGAAATGTGGCACCAGCGTTGATCAGACCAAAAGTACCCCATTTGGTTCTGAACGTGGTCTTTAATTGATCGTCGGGATGGACCAAAACTTGATTGTAGCCAGAGAAACAATCCAAGAAGGACATTAATTCTAATCCTGCAACTGCCTGTAATATTTGCTCCATGGGAGGCAAAGGAAAATTATCCTTTTGGCAGGATTTGTTAAGATTTCGAAAGTCAACGCAAATTCTAATGTCTCCTTTTTTCTTTCTAACATGAACCATATTGGAAATCCATTTAGAATGTCGAACAGGAAAATGATTTTGGCTTTCAATAATTTATTGAGTTCAGATTTGATCTGGTTCTCTAGATTAGGATGGATCTTTCTCAGCTTTTGCTGGATAGGTTTTTCATCATTTATCATTGGGATAGTATGTTGAATGATAGAGGTGTTGTAAGTTTTAAGTTCATCACAGTTCCAGGCAAAGATGCTTTTGTATTGTTTCAGGAGACGAACATACGCTAATCTTTCTTCAGGGGCTAGGCCAAGACCTAGATTGATATTCTGCAGCTTGGTATCAATTCCTAGATTTACTAATTCATAGTTCAGAGTTTAGCTTTGAAGTTTTGAATTGGTAGATCTTTTGAATCGATCTTTCAAATCATATAGGTCTTCTAATTTGACTATTGATTTTGGCATAGCATTATTAGTGCTATCTTGTTGCAATTGTTTATCATGTTGATCCTCGTCAATTATCTGATTGGTGTAAGATCCTTCTGATGTGAGGAAGCTTACAATATCAGGATCATCATTGAAAATTCTCCAATTGGTAATGTTATCAGGAATCGAGGGTCTAAAGATTAATTCGATTGAGAATCTATCTGGGCTATAGTCTTCTGAGGGAATGAGCTTGGAAGCTACGTTTGCCAAGAGGTCGGCACTAGCATTTTGGAGTCTGGGAATTGATGAAATATTGAATGCTGTAAAATGTTCAATCAGATCTTGTACTAAAGATTGATAATGCTTTAAGTGACTTGATAGACAATGTACAGTATTTCGTACCTGTCTGATAACAATTTCAGAATCTTTGAAAACTTGTAGATATTTGATATCTAATCTGATTGCTTTGTATAATCCTTTTACTAAGGCTTCGTACTCTGCAGTATTATTGGTGCAATTGAACTCGAGTCTACAAGTTAGCATAGTTTTGTTTCCCTCTGGACTGATTAATACGCATCCTGCTCCTGCTCCCTCGTTAGACTTAGAACCGTCAAAAAATAACTTCCAAAATAAAGATTTATTTACAGGATTATCTATGAAATTAACACATTTAGAACAATTTGTTTGAGAAAAAATTTCTACTTGAGATAAAAGAGAATTTTCTAAGTAAGGTGAGGTATGAGCATTAAAATTTCCTAAGAAAGAATCAACAGAATAGTTGCTAATTATATTGTTGTTGTGTGCTACAGGTTCATTTTCTCCTTCCAATTCTGTTACTATGTATTTTTGATGTCTTTATCGCTCAACCTTTATCCGATTTGGTTTACCATTGTAAGGGAGCCACATATGCAACCAATCAGTTGCAAAGTATCCATGAAGTTTTTCAGACCAATCTCTGCTAAGAATTAGGCCATAAAATTCTGGAATGTCTACAACTAAATTATCGATAACTTGACATATCTTTGGGTTAGATGACAGCCTTATGGTAACCTGATTTAGTTCGTCGATCACTTCAACCTGCGATCGGTCCAGCTAAACTATGTGCACTGTAGATTTTTTAGGTTGAACGTTCAACTTTGCACATATTGATTTAGGTAAGATATTAGATGAAGCCCCTGAATCCACTAAACAATTATGCAAATTTTTGTTGAAACTTCATAAGTAAGAAGAAATGGGGAAGTATGAGACCTTGACCTTCTTCCAATTAGAGCGATATCATTTGGATCAACTTTATTAGTCACATTAGTTGGAGGTCTTCCCATCTTGTGAGAAGCTTGCGAGATTACAGTAGCGGGAAAAGGTGCAACTGGTATTGCTTGTAACTCTTTCAAAAGTATCTTTTGCTGATGTTTTAACTTGCTCAACTCATAAAAAGTAATTTTAGCCCTAGTCTTCTTCATGTCTTCTATGTTGAAAATGCAACAAGATGATGGAGCTTAGTGAAAAGAAGTCGCCTTCACTAAGTGGGCCTGCAGGCTATTTTTGGCGCAAAGTCTATTTTTAGACATATGGATCATGGTCTATGAGTTGCAGGATGCTATTTGTGGATGATTGGTCATGTTGGTAAAAATAGATGGACCTCTATTTTTAGATATATGGGCAGAGTCTATTTTTAGACTACCAGGTTAAAAATAGAACAGTCGAATATTATTAGCTCTTAATAATTTTGGACTATAAACATTATCTTATTCTCTTGGAGCACTTCAGCTCGAGCTACAGATGTGGCACATGCAACTGCCAGAAGGAAATACGCTTTTCTTATGGGTTACTTGAGTTATTGCATGAAGGACTTCAATTAGAACTTCAGTGATTGAGTTCTGTGGAGTTGAATGAGGAGTTGATGGAGTTGTGTTCAGTTTGACTTAGTTGAACTAGTTGTATTTAGTCTAACTGACAAATAGACTAATGATGAGTGATGTGAATTAGTTATTAATTAATTCACTAATTATTAACTCATGAATCAACTGAGGAATACATCAATTAACTCAGTGCATGGACAGTTCATTGGAGACAAGTGTTAGAGATGAGTGAAAGGGCAAGACAGCGGTCAGTTGTGACTATAGTTGTGCATGTGATTTTCACAATCAGTGGATTGAGATTGCCAATGAGGATTACATAGTGTTACACAAGGGAAATACGAGTTTGGATCAGCCATTCTCATCTATTCTCATGCAGGATTGCGCAGTGGAGGCAGGCAAGCAGCAGAGGAGATTTGAGCCAGTGATTGATTCAGATCTGAGCTAGTTCATGTGTAACAGGTGGAGATAGTGCTGAGTACTTGTGAGGAGTATTGTACTATGTATTGTTACATGTTCTCAATCAATATAATATACATATATTTGGGGGTTTTCAGCTGCATGCTTTCCCCATGATATACTGTGTTGATATGTGTGATTGATGCTTCAATGTGCGCATGCGATTGTTTCTTAATTCTGCAAAATTGATGATCAACGTAGAGGAAGTTATGTATTATGCATGATTCCACAAATAGTGTATAATCAGGATAATCTCTGTGAATAAGTGTCATATTATTCAAAATTTATACATTCTATGATATTATACTCCATCTCATCAGAAACAATCAATGTTTTAGATGGAGTTGGTGAATCTGTTTGGACTGGGCTTGTTTGAGTCGCTTTGGGTGACGTTTTCTTAGTTGTGACTTTATCCTTAGTCATTGAGATTGCGCTCTTTGGATTAGGAGTAGGTTGAGGAGGATCAAGTTGATTTCTACTTCTAGTACTGACCAGCGATGCCTCTTGGTCATCTTCATCTAGGAGGATGAAATCCCACATTCCTTGTAATTCTACAACTTATTCTTCATCGGTAGGTTCTTCTTTAGAAACTTCCTCTTCTTCTTCTTATTGTTACCAAGAATAGTGTCCACTTAGATGCTGCTATTCCCACTAAGACTAGTAGCTATCTTAGAAACAAACAAGTAAAGTCTACTTTCATTTTCCTTTATGAAAATAGACAAGAGGGGGACCAAGGAGACCAACCTTAGTCTTGCGCTTGATTTCCTCTCCTTCCTAATAGAGCTTTGCTGCTTCTTCTTCATCTGCCCAGCTTCAAAGAGAACCTATCGAATCATAGCAACATACTACTATCGAAGAACAAAGATCTATATTCATAAATAACACGGGACCAGATGTGCGTTAACCATACAAATGCATATATAAACAAGTACACAAGAATATGGAGGAAAACTTGAATAGCTTTATTAAGATGAAAAGTAGCAAGAGGATTACAACCATATGTTTTGACCCAGCATCATCCTCCAGCTAGAATACCCTTCTCCACCTCAAGCAAAGCTTAGATCACCCAACACTATGAATGTACACCAGAAAACCAACAACACTTCTCTATAAGATACAAAATTCCAGCCTCTGGATCTCTGTGATGAGGGATCCATATATAGATGATTACAGAGAGGTGTTTCATCTTCTGGGATATTGATTAGTGTCCTCTCTCTGATAGTTCCTACTTCCACTTGAAGAATGATGATCTCTTACTCATCCTTGGTCAAAAACAGAGAGGCAAGTGTCAGAGGGGAAGCTTCTGGAAGATTCCATGATCTTCCACCTCGCATTTTGTCCCTGCCATTTGTCCGTTCCCGACTATCGCACCCTATAGACGAGAAATTCTGTATGCATTGCACCTTGTACACTGGGAAGGTGATATGCATCGCACCCTCTACACTAAGCTTTCAGTATGGTCTAGTTTTGACCATTTATGAGTAGTTTTCAGTGGAGAACTTCTAGGAGATGATGTAATCAGCTGACCTTGTTCCTTTAGGCAGTCAACACTTTTAGGGACTTAGGAGCCCTCAGTTTATGGACATTTATGATTGGTGTTGAAGTGCCCAAAAATGTCTATAACATGGAGGAAATCGGAGCACACACATAAAACTTACGATGGCGATCAGCAGAGCGAACGAGGACCGTCGATCAAGTGTGCAGATCGACGACCCACGTTGCATTGTAGAGTCGCAGTTGGCAAATATGAATAGAGTGCTCACCAAATGGCTTGGGGTTATCACGATATGCGATTGCAATCAATAGCATTGTGATATCACAATCGACAAACACAATGGAGTGGGGATATATGAACACATATATATGCGATGCGATTAGCCAAACCTGATGGGAATATAAACGCTATTTCATAAGATTTGAGATCCGTCAATTGTCATTTTTAATGTATTTTCGCATGTTTCATTTATTAAATGAAATGCGAAGGGAAGCTTTGATGCGATGAAACCTGGACCCAAAGGGGTTTTCGAATGAAAATGAATAATATTTCAAATCCACCGAAAGCCATTTTTATGGGATTTTTAGTGTTTTTACATATTTTCAAAATACAAAGGGAAGCCATGGAGAGGGGCATTGCGACATGCGATAGCGACTTATAGGCGGACCTGGTAGGAGAATAGGACACATTTATGAATATTTGAAGTCCAGATGAACAGTGTTTTGGCAACTTTTCCTGTGTTTGAACGCAATTCTCTGTGTAAACAGAGAATGGCCATTTCAAGGATTTCAAAGGCCCGATGCACTCATCCATTATGGCAAAAGGTGGCCACCTCTCCTAAAGGCGTTAACAATGATTATTTAATGCTTAGAGAGGGGATTTGAGTTGACCGAAGTAGGAAGCCAGAGATCCCGAGAGGGAAAATGTACCAACAGTGCCGATTTGGCTTAAAAAGCCACATAACGATAGAGACAAGGGTTGATGAAGGTTGTTGGGGGTTGTTGTTGAAAGTGAAGCCAAAGTAGGAAGCTGAGGTGAAAAAGAGCAGAAAGAGGCACTAGAGAAGGAAAAAGAATAGCCAATGGAGTCACTTGGAAGTTAGTGAAAAGCCAAGAGAGCTATAAACTGATAAAGGGCCAAAGAAGCTAGAGCCAAAGAGCTAGAGTTATAACTAGAGCTGAAGAGCCAGATTCAGAGCCAAGAGCCAGAACCAAGAGCTAAGGGCCAGAGCCAAGAGCTAGAGCTTCAAGAGCTAGGGAATGACATGGTGTCTGAACTCATTGTTTCTGTGCAAAACAATAGGAGTTGAGCCCATAGATTGTAAAACAAACTTATACCATAATCCTAGAGAGCCTAGTTGAGTTGACTAGAGCTCATGGAGACGTAGCCCAAGAGTTGTGGGTGAAATCCTAATTATATTGTTGTTTCTATGTGATTGTTTATTGCTGCATTGTTTACTGTTCTATGCATTTATATATCAGTTTAAGCACGTCAACTTACAACACAGACAATAGATTTTAAAGCATATAATCAGTTAAAAACAAATATCAACATACACCTATATTTTCAAGCATTTCTTATTTCTGCATTGGTTAATTAATAAGACTTGGGAATATTTAAGCTTTAGAAGTGGGAGAGGTTCTTGTAAGTTAGACAAGAAGCCTAAGAGCCCCATTTTCAGATCAGGAGGAAAGTGAAGGGAAATAATGGACATTGAATAAAATAGAGGCCTCATTTATAAAAAGTCTTCAGAGAATCAGTTGGTAGCTTTTTTTAGACCTTTTTTAGTTCACTTATGGCTCTCTCTTTTATTTTCTCATTCTCTTAGACTCTTGGACACTTAGAGTTTTCTTGGAAAAATCTTGGAGGAGTGTGGCATACTTGGGATTTGGAGCAAGAAGGCAAAGAAAAAGTAGGAAAGTGCAAGGGGATAGCGGGATCAACAACTACAACTGGATTTCTTTGCAAGTATCGAGTTGCATGTATGGTTTCCTTTCTAGTTTTGGCATGCATGACACATCCATGTGGTTTATTTGTCATGAGCTAACATTGACATGTAGGAATGTCTAGATTGACATTGGATTTCTTAGCCTTTCCATTTCTTGGATAGCCATGGTGTTGTGGGTTTCTCTCCTTTTTTTTTTGGTTGGTTCTCATGTTCCTTTGGCTGTGGGTTGAGTTACTAGTTCCTGGAAGCCTTGGTTGGACAAATGCTCTTGAAGCCTATTAACAACTTAGGTTGAGTTAATAGTTCTAGAAGCCTTGGGTGAAAAATCACTCTTGAAGCCCTTGGTGGTTTGAGTTACTAGTCGTAGAATCCCAAGTTGGACAAATGCTCCAGAAGCCCAATGACATATATGGGTTGAGTTAGTTGTACTGGAAGCCCTGTTTGGAAAAAAATCTTTGGAGCCTTGGACAACTTTGGTAGAGACCAATATGGTGATGGTTGGTGATGTCTAACCATGAGGTGGAATTACTTGTTGAGGTTTGAGGTGGTTTGGCCTCTGGAAACCCTGGTTTGGTTTTGTTTGATGCATTCCATGAGACCTAAAATTCATTCTTGGAATATGGCATAAGGGTGATTGGCTAAAAGAGATATTTGGTTTAGCCTAGTCTATGTTCGGGTGGTACATGGAAGTACCAAACCTGGTTGCATTTTTCATAAGTTAATAAAAAAAAATCCTCTTGTATTTGATGGGTAAATATACTTGTTTATATTTGGTTTTTATGCTTGTTATATGTTTGTTATTTTCTATTGGTTATATGATGGTTATGAGCATGTTTTATTAGAGTAATGGTGTATGGCTCTAATCATGTTTTGAGTAGTATGTGAAATAATAATGAATAGATGACATAATATATGATAATGCAGCTAATGGGAGAAGATACCAATACTTCTTGACGATTTTCAGATAAGTATGAGACCCCTAATCTCATATCTGTTGTTATAACATGTAGATCTCATAATTGTGATATGTTTGATGGAATTTTTTTCATGGTTTGGATTGCTTAGATAAAGTTCTTGATAAATTTTTGTGTTAAAGGATTTTTCTTAGTGTCATTTATTGTCTCAAAAAGTTTCATCAAGTTTTAGGGAGTGGTTTGGAGACTAGCCCTGAAAAACTAGCTTAAATCTCACAGTATCTCGGAAATAACTAACTTAAAAAGACTGTAATCTCTCCCTTGAAGGCATTGTAGTAGTGAATGGAGGATCCTAGTCCCATGCATGCACATTTGATGGGAGTGATTGGGGATTTAATTCAGAGAAAAGGAGAAAAGGATATGTTAACCTAGGGGTTGGGCTCCTAGAGTGGTGGATTATCTCCTTGGGGTCCTGTATCACCCGAGGGAGGTTTGTGAAGTGTTGGTTCATCGGTTCCACTTACTTAACTACACTTAAGGATTTGAATCATATAATAGTAACTCTTCATCACATTTTTAACCCGGTGGATTGGTTAGCTTAGGTAAATGTGGGAGGGGGCGTTACAAAGTGTTATTAGAGCATCGTTCAACACTTGGACTAGATGGAAATAATGTGTTTGTCATGCATGCATGTAGGTTGTATATGTGCTTGTTATGTATGCATGGGAGTGGTCATTGTTACAATTGTGTTGTCATGTAGAAGTTGATGATGTTGTTATTGGGATGCATTTGTCATGAATGCATGTCAGTTGTATATGCATTTTTTATGCATGTCAATGTTTATATGTTGCTATGGATGCATTGTCATGGTTATGGCTATGCATGTATCGTAGGGAAGACATGCATTGTGAGATCATTGTATGAAATTAGGTTATCATGATGTTATTTCTGATGATTCTAATGTGTTGGTTGAGATAGAGTAGGAGATGTAGACCACCAGAGTGAGGTTGTAGCACTAGACATCAGGGTAAGAGAAGATTGTCATATAGGTTCATATATATGGCATGCAAATATGTGGTTAATGGTTGTTATAATCATTAGGGTTACTTATATGCTTGGCATTCTATTATTATGGTTACATGCATGATAAATTCTAGTTGATTAGTGTATTCATATGCACATGTGTGAGATAGCCATGAATGATAGTAACATGTGGTTGTATGCATTGTTGTTGTTGTTATATGAGATAGAGTAGGAGATGTAGGCCACCAGAGTGAGGTTGTAGCACTAGACATCAGGGTAAGAGAAGATTGTCATATAGGTTCATATATATTGCATGCAGATATGTGGTTAATGGTTGTTATAATCATTAGGGTTACTTATATGCTTGGCATTTTATTATTATGCTTACATGCATGATAAATTCTAGTTGATTAGTGTATTCATATGAACATGTGTGAGGTAGCCATGAATGATAGTAACATGTGGTTGTATGCATTGTTGTTGTTGTTATATGATAGTTAACTTGATGATTATGTTATATGTTGTTGTTAAGTATGATATATGTTAACTTGTTGATTGTTATATGATAGTTAACTTGATTATTAGGGTTATTGCATTAATATCTTGATGTTATATGTATCATGCTAAATTGGATTAGCCTATGCAGATGGTTATGGTAAGGATATTTAGGTATGAGTTGACTTATTTGAGGCATTTTTTTCTACTAATATGGATTGACTCTGCATATGTGATTGTTATGCATGAATCAAAATTGTTAATGATCTTATGATGTTAACATGTTAGTTAGTTACTATTATGGATATCATGACCTTATCTATGTTTCAGTTGATATGTTGTGAAGTTATATCATGCTAATCTAGATTGATTGTGCAAACAAGATATCCTCCCCTGACATACATCAAGGTATGATTTTTCATATAGTGTCTACTTGGTGTTTGAATGTTTGATTATGTCATTTATTTGGTTTTAGAGTGTTTGGTGTCTATTATGTCATCTATATTTTGTTTGAATGTTTGATTACTTAAATGATATGAGTATGTGTCTGTAATATTGCATGAATGAATGGTCTTGTTTTAGGATGGTTGTACTAACACATTATGTGTTGAGAAAACTGATATGTACTTGAGTGTAAGTAGGTGATAGTTGTAGCATGATGTATTATGACTCATGAATGTGAGTTGATTGTTGAGTATGAAATTGTTGTTAGTCTTGGTAAAGGTTGATTTCAAATTCATAGGCATGATGCCTTAATTTGTCGAACATGTGACTGACATGTGTAAATAATTGTGGGAAACATGGGAAACGTGCTTGGTATTAGCATGACAATGTAACAATTGATATGTTTACATAACTAACAGTTGGGTGATGTGATAATATATAGTAAGACTCAATTGCAACAAGGTAAAAAGGTAAAAGAAAGAAATTGGGCAAGAATTCCTTTGGATATGTTTGGAAACCCTAATTACAAATGAATGAGTGCTTTGCATACATGAAGTCTTCTTAACCTTGATTTTGTCTGACATTGTGTAGATATGTGCTATAGTCATGAACATGCATTTGATGGGTATATAAGCTAGTTTCTAGTTATAGCTAGATCTGTAAAGGAATCAGAGTCCCTTGACAGATGGCATATATGTGTTCAGTTATAAGGTAGCATGCTTGGCATAGCAAGGTAAGATAACTAGTATATTTTTATATTTATTTATGCACTGACAATTATGCATTTATGGTAGTATGATGCAAGGGATTGCATGGCAAGAGATAGTCATGAAATCCTGAAGAAGGTTTGGGTTGATATTTCCCATGTAAGCATTGGGAACTATCGGGATTGAGCCATGTTGTTTGTTGCTAGTCTTGTGGTTTTGGTCTTTTGTGATTTATTTATGCTTGATTTACAGTCTTGATTGCATCTAGTGCATGATCATGCCACTTTGTTTGTGGTGTCATATTGTATTGGTTTTCATGGTTTCTTCTTGTTTGTCCTTGTTCTTTCCTTTTATGTTTTGCGGGTCTTGGGAATTGGTTGGGAAAGAGGAAAGTTAATGGGGCTCGAGAAGATCTAGATGAAACCTCACAGGTAATGTAAGGCTTGAATGAAGCTCAGTGCATGAGTAAGGGAAGTTGAAGGCAATACTATTACAATTAGTTAGATTGGATGGTTCCATTGGGTTAAATGGATGGTGATAGGACAATCATGACAAAGGTAACAAAAAACTGAAGTAAATGGATTGACTTGTCAGATGCCTTGGATATGTTAGGAACTATTGTCCCTAATGTTTCGCATGTTGTGCATGGATAAAGGGAGTTCTGTTAACCTTCACCTTACGCTATTTGGTAATTATGTTGTGATCATAATAATGTTGATGTCTATATATGTATATATGTATGTATGTATGTATGTATGTCATTGTATAATAGGATCATGACTGTTTTATGATAATGTGTATATATATGTATATATGTATGTATGTATTAATGTATGTCATTGTCTGACATGGTTGTCAGGGATCATGCTTGTGGAGGAATGGAATGAAATAGGTTCCTGGTCTTATGGGGAATCAAGTGGGAAGAGTAACCTTTGAAAATCTATGAGGTCAGTATCATGTGGATATGAGTTTATATTATGTGATTATACCATGCCTATGTTTTGGACAAGTAATGTTGAGAGATATTTCAACCAAATGAAGAAAACGTGATCTGCGACATGCAAAGATAAGCATGGATGGAAGAGAGACACCGGAAGAAAGGTTGGTTGGTAGAGAAATTGTGGTTTTGGATGTGCAATGCTACTGTTGTGTATATGTTGTGCATATTGTACATTCAGTGGTTGTACTTGTGATGTTGTGTGCATGCAGTGTTGTGTATATAGGGTGTTGTGTACATGTTATTTATGTAATGCTATGTATAGATGGTATTGTGTACATATGATGTTGCGTGCATGTTCTATATATGCTATTGTGTGTATATTGCATATGCAGTGCTCAACATAGATGGTGTTATGTACATGTTGGATATGCAGTGTTGTGTACATATTGTACTATGCCCATGATGTATATGTGGTGTTGTGTGCATATGGTGTTGTGCACATGTTGGATATGCAATTCTATGTACATATGGTGCTATGTACATGTTTTATATGCAATGTTATGTACATATGATTTCTGTGCATGTGGTACTGTGTACATGTTGTACATGTGGTGTTGTGTGCAGATGATGTTGTGTACATGTCATGCATGTGGCACTTTGTACATGTGGTGTCATGTACATGTCATATTGTGCACATGTTGTGTAGGTGGTGTTGTGTACAAGTGGTAGTGTTTACATGTTGTATATATGGTACTGGCGTACACGTGGTATTGTGTGCATGTTGTGCATGTTGTGTTCGGGCATGCGGTACTATGTATGTGCATTGTGTAATTGTGGTATCATGACATGTGTATTTGTTGTGTTCTACTATGTGTATTGTGTTGTACAACGGATGTAGGAGTATGTATTGTGTCATGATATATATCGAGTGTAGGTGTACATGTATGATGTATATCAAGTGTAGGTGTATGTATGTGGTGTTGTACACCGGGTGTAGGTGTATGTGTCATGATGTATATTAGGTGTAGGTGTATGTATTGTGTGTTCTTGTACATCGTGCATGGATGTATGTGTTGTTATGCAAACTATGTGTATGTGTATGTGATTAAAGACAAGAAAAGGCATTGGGTGTTTGTCAGCTGTGGCAATTGATCTGGTGTGTGTACAAAAAGAACAAAGGTAGAAGTAAGGAACAATTAAAGGATAAATATCAGTATTTTATTTAAGTTTTGTTATACATATGATCTTGATTCTGATTTATGATGGTTACATGTGATCTATGTTTTTGATTATGTTGGTTTCATTTTGAGTTAACCATATGTGATATGTTTATTCATGGTCATCTGGTCAAAATGCTAGCTTGACTTGTTGTGACAGGAAGTGAATACAATTACAAGTGTACCTTATTTACAAGCTACTAATAAGTTATGATATGGATTTATTTCAATTCATTTTGAATATAATGGGAATTATGTGCTTGGTATAGGAAAGCATGGAAAAACTTGGTTTGGATGATTGAAACTGACTGCAAGAATTAGCAAAAACAATGAAAGGAATTGGAACATGAAACAATATGATGGTAAATAACTCCAAGAGCAGAGCCATTATGGGACACTAGTACCCAATAGTGTCCATTGATTTCCATGAGCATGCTATGATTAGTATGATGGTTTTGAGGTATAGATATGCCTTATTTTTGCACCTTTTAATGTGAGGAAGCCTTGCCAAAAGAGTGGTCGCCTGAGGGACTATGTAGCACAGATGAGGATGCTTGCAGAACTTGGAAGGTGTGTGACTACACAAAATGGGGTGACCAGATTGCCAAAGGGACTGTGTATAAGAGAAGGGAAGATCAGGGATGGATTTGTTTTAGTCATTAGCATTGCAAGATGGAATCAAATGCACATTGGTAGTGTGCCTTGAAATAATGAGATGGTAACTATTCATTGAGAGGACAAGTGGCACAACATTCTAGCATTAGGCATTGGAAGCAACTGTGATTTTAGAAGTGGATCCTAGACTTCCTAGGAAGGAGGTGGATTCTAGTATTACTTTGAGGGTGGAGGTGTGAGCCTCTTGATTCCCTTGTTGTGGATGCATGCATTGTATCCTTTTATTTATTGGTTATAGAAAATGTGCATATGTGTATAAGTGTGTATTATTGTAAATAATGTATTGAGCTGTGGTTATAAAGCTCCATAGACAGTATGGTTATTTGCTGGTTGAAGAAAATGTGCATGAGTATATATGTGTTTGTTATTCTAAATACTGTAATGAGCTGTGTTATAAATCTCCATTAAGAGGTATGTTGTGATGTTCAAAAAGTTTTTATTGTAAATGTTGTATCAAGAAGAGTTATAAAGCTCCATAGGAATCATGATTCTTTGGTGTATAAATGTCATTGAACATCATAAAGGAAAGTGAAAAGGAAAGGGAAAAGGAAAAGAAGGAAAGCACAAGGGGATAATGGGATCAACAACTACAACTAGATTTCTTTACAGGTATCGAGTTGCATGTATGGTTTCCTTGCTAATTTTGGCATGCATGGCACATGAATGTGGTTTCTTGGTTATGAGCTATCATTAGCATGGAGGAATGCCTAGATTGATGGTGGATTACTTAACCTTTCCATTTCTTGGATAGCCACGATGTTTTCAGTTTCTTTCCTTTTGTTTTCTAGTTGGTTCTCATGTTCCTTTGGTCGTGGGTTGAGTTACTAGTTCTTGGAAGCCTTGTTTGGACAAATGCCTTGGAAGCCCTGTAACAACTTGGGTTGGGTTACTAGTACTGGAAGTCTTGGTTGGAAAAATTCCCTAGAATCCCTTGGTGGGTTGATTTACTAGTCCTAGAAGATTTGGTTGGAAAAATTCTCTAGAATCCTAATGGAAATTATGGGTTCAGTTACTAGTCCTAGAAGCCTTGGTTGGAACAAATGGTCTAGAGCCTTGGACGACGTGGGTAGAGACCAATCTGGTGATGGTTAGTGATGTCTAAGCATGAGGTGGACTCAATGGTTGAGAGTTGAGTTGGCTTGGCCTCTCGAAACCCTAGTTTGGTTTTGTTGGATGAGATCTGACATTCATACTTGGAGTATGGCACGAGGGTGACTAGATGAATGATAGATATGGTTCAACCTAGTCTATGGTCGAGTGGTATGTGCAAGTCCGAGACCTGGTTTCATTTTGCATAAGTTAATAAAAGATTCTTTCTTCTTGTATCTGATGGGTAAATATATTTGTTTATATGTGGTTTTTATGGATGTTATATACTTATTATTTTTGTTGGTTATATGCTAGTTATGAGCATGTTTTATGACAGTAATGATGTATTTCTCTAATCATTTTTTGATTAGTATACGAAAAAATAAAGAATGTATGACCTAATAGATGATAGTGAATCTAATGTGAGAAGGAACAAATCTGTCTTAATGATTATCATATAAGTATGAGACCCATATGCTTAGATTTGTTGTTATAACCTATAGATTTCATAATTGTGATATGTTTGATGGAATTCCTGTCATGGTTGGGCTTGGTTAGGTCAATTCCTTGATCAAGTTTTGTGTTAGAAGCTTTTTATTGGTGTCATTTATTGTCTTGGAAAGTCTCATCAAGTTTTGGGTAGTGGTTTGGAGACTACCCTTGAAAAATAGGCTTAAATATCGTAGTCTCTGGCATAGAACTAGCTGAAAAAGTATGCAATCTTTCCCTTGCAAGCATTGTGGAAGTGACCTGAGGGTCCCATTCACATGCATGCCCATGTCATGGGAGTGATCAAGATTTTAATTCATTGAAAGGCCAGGTTAACTCAGGGTTTGAGCACCTAGAGTTGTGGATTAGTTCTTGGGGGTCCTCTAGCATCTGAGGGAGTTATGTGAAGTGTTGGTTAGGGGTTACACTTCGTTAACTACACTTAGGGAGTTGAACCATATCATAGTATATATTTGTCACATGTTTACCATCGTGGACCAATTAGCTTGGGTAAATGTGGGAGGAGGGTGTTACGATCACCCTTGTACCATATTCCAAGCATGAATATGGGATCTCATGAAATAAACCAAAACAAGACCATAAAGGGCTTTCAAAAGCCAAAACACCTAGCCCCTCAACCACAGTGATTCCTCCTCTACAATTAAAAAATCACTTACATCAACTAGATCGATCTTTACCCAAGCTGCCCAGGGCTTTGGGACTTAGTAACTCAACCCACATCCTTCTAGGGCTCCATAATGTTTGTTCCAACCATGTCTCCAGGGACTAGTAATTCAAGCCAGCAAGGGCTCCAAAGCCTTGGTTACAACAAATGGTTCAAGGAACTAGTAACTCAACCCAAGGTTTTCTAGGTCTTCCAAAGCATTTGTTCCAACTCACAACCATAGGTAACTTGAGAACCAATAAAAAAAAATAACAAGTCGGAAACCCACAACACTGTGGCTATCTAGGAAATGGCAAGGAAAGGCTGAAACCACTATCAATCTAGGAAAATCTCCATGTCAATCACAACACATCTAAGGAATCACATGCATATACCATGCATCCAAAAATCAACATGCTAAATCTCACATGCACACTGTTACCTATAAGCCACAACTGTATTTCTACCCTTACTTTCCATTGTCCAAACTTCCTCTTTCTCACCCTTGATTTCATTTCTTGCTTGTCCAAGTGCTTGTTCTCTTTCCTTTGCTAGATTAGGAGAATAATTTTCTCCTTGCTTCTCAACTAACCTTTTCCCTTCCACTAATATCACATCAAGCATATAAGGGGATTCATGTGAACTATAGTCCACTACTCTTCTCTTCATATATGATATTCTATTTCTAGCAACATACCATCTTAGGTAAACAAAATATAATACATAGTCAAAATCACACCTCAATGTATCTCAGGGAGGGCTATCACATTTGTAAAACTCAATCCAAATCAACGCAATACATAATAATATCAAGAACTTAACCACAATGCTTTTAAAAACAAGTTATTATCATGCATGACTAATTGATGCATGTGCGTATAACCACACTAATGAAATAGCATCTATCATGCATGTAACGACAACAACGATAGAATTTGATGCATGCATATAAACAAAATTCTAATAACAACCATTAACCATCACGCCTACATGCCAAACATATAAACTTGTATGATGATCTACTTTTACCCCAATGTCTAGTGTTACAACCTCACTCCAATACCACTAGGGAACCTTGATATCAGAGGGAAGGTTTTAGGGAACATAACCACTCTGGTACCACTAGGTGACACCACCTCCCACATTTACTTGCTTGTACAATCTCTTTAGGGTAAACATGAGCTAAGAATTACTATGACATGACCTAACCTCCAAGTTCCAGTTATGGAAGTGAGGGCTACTAACTGAGACTCTTACTGCTACTCATCAGGGACACTAGATCAATCCATAAGTTGGAACTATTTTTTACAATGTTTTCTACCCAACCACATCCTTGACACACTATGAATGTGGTTGGAAGGCTACAACCACACCCACAAGCTTTCATGCACGTGATTATGACCAACATTTCCTTGTTCTATGCATGTGGTGGTGAGATATATGTCAGTTTTTTAGGGCTAGCCTTTAGTCCATTGCAAAAATATTCCCATAACTCTTCACAATGTAATTTCAGGTTATAACAAGTCTATGCAACCAATGATAAAGCTAGATCTTGCTCAGAAATTCAAGTCACATGGTAAACACTTTGACCTACAGATAGTAATCCTAGAAGCTCTAGGTCATGAATGTAAATCTAATCATAAAATTATGAACTTCATCAAAGAATTAATAAGAAGGTCCAATTCCCTCTCAAGGTAGTTGTAACAAAACTTTTTATGCTATGCATCCATCAACAATTCAATCACTTATCAAATCATGAACAAGATCCATTCCAAGAGCACATCATATAACCATGCATATAACCAACATATAACTAGCATAGATTCCACGACAAATCAACCATGTGATTAACACAATAACCAATAAAAGTGCTCATAGATCGTAAAAGGAAAATAACTCATATTAACATATGAAAATTACAACCATGACAGGGACTTCTATGTACCACACAACCATAGATTGGCTAAACCGAAATATCTCTTTTAGCCAATCACCCTTGTTCCATATTCCAATCATGAATGTGGGATCATATCGGTTAAACCTAAATAGAATGAACAAGGGTTTCTAGAGGCCAAACCACCTCAATGCTCCACCATATTTATTTCACCTAAACTAGTCCATAAATCACTAACACTAAACAAGCTTGGATGCCTCTGACTTCCTTCACTACCTCTAGAGGAATTTTCCTATCTCCACCCATCCATCAAGGGTTCCATGAGAAATCCAATCTGCACCCTTGACCCTTGGGAATTTTCTTGAGACCACATCAACCAAGACTGTGCCAAGATCCAAGTCTATTGGCCATCAAAATATTAAATCAAAACAAGGAACCCACAACACCATGACTATCTAGGAAATGGCAAGGGAAGGCTGAAAACTACTATCAATCTAGGAAAATCTCATGCCAATGATAACAAACCTAAACAATAAACCAATGTGTGTGTTGGGAATCATAATTGTTATAATTTCCTTGCCTTACTTCTTAGTTTTCATATTATTTTATGAGTATTTTATGTAATTAGGCTATGATAATTTATATAGTATGGATTCTAGTACTACTTTATATTGATTTATTATTTTATTATTCCTATGAACAATTTCGACCATTAAAGTGTTATTTACTTATGAATGGATCCTTATTTTGGACACGAATCTATTGATCAATTGGAATTTTATGATACTTCCTGGAATGATCATGGGAGATCACATAGCTTCATGTTGTTATACATTGTTTGGAGAAAATCAGTTAAAGACGAGTTGCCGATCTAGTCCTTCAGATGCATTAAGATCTCCTGTAGCTTAAAATGAGCATCCTAAGAATCTTTAGATTCCCAAGATCACTCTTCATCAAAAATAGATTCTATGTTCTTGTCTTTTACTGACATGATATAAAAACTTGCATTAAATCTTGAAAGGGGTTGTTCAGTTGTACTATTATTTTTGGCATAAGCTCAAAGTTGCAAAGTCATCAATTGTAATTGGTTCTTTGTAATTGTATGGAGGCATTTATTACTTAAAGTTAATATACTATGATGATTATTTTCACAACGAAGTTTGATTCCAGCAATTTGGGCCTGATCCTAGAAGAAACATTGCCTTTACTTGTATCATTAAATTGGTGTTTGATTCTCCACTTTAGTTATTTCCATTTGTGTAATTTATCTTCATTTCTCATTGCTTTTGAATTAAATAAAATACTATGTTTTGAATAAGATTTATCGAGATTGTTACAGAATATATTTGCTATAGTTAATAAATTAAAAGTATTGTCAATTCTTTCCATTTCTTGCAGATTATCATACATCTTTATCTTGCTTACTTCAGCATTTTCGATGGTATGATTTTGTAGTATTTTTTTTTCATTTTGTAGTTGTTGTTCCCTAAGAAACATCTTCAAGCTTAGTAGGTTTTCCTTCAGTGTTTCCTTCATAGAGAATTTAGAAGTTAATGTTTTGAATGGTTTGATATAATTACAAATTGAATTATGAGTTGATTTCTTTGATATTGAAACTTTTCTTTTCAATAGGATAATAGTAACTATTCATACTAACATTTCTCTTGCATAAACTTTGCTAATAAAATTGAAATAGAAAAATGAAACCTCGGGTTGATAAATTAATTTGTAGTAATTAGTTCATCCTTTTACGAACAATTAATTGGCTGAACATTTTAGCGTCATTTTTGGGGAGATTGTCAAATAGAGTGCCAGTTTTATCCCTAGGGGATGGGTATTAAAAGTGGAAGGTAAGAACCTGAACATCTACCCAAGTAAAAAATATTGTGCTATCATCTGCCCTTAGCTAATACGTTTAGGTTTTCTACTATGTATGATGAGAAAGAAACCTAGGACTACGAACCAGATAAAGATGGATCAAAAATCCACCCTGAAAATCACCAAAACCCAAGTTTAACCTAGCCTTGGAAAGACGACTTTTATAGACAAAATCATTCGCAAACCAGAATCTCAAGCATCAGTAGGTCCCCGAGCACTATATGGGAAGGGTTCTATTATTATTTCCCCTCAAGTAGTAGAGTCATATGCATCATCTAACGTTTAGATTCATGATAAAACTTTAGGATCTGAGAAGAGATTTCAAGACATACCTATTAGGCTTATTCTTCCTTTTGATAAGAGTGTGGGGAACTATTATAATTTAAGGGAAGAGACAGGTGAGACAAGAAAACAATGTCCTTGAACTTCTGAGTAGGAATCTCCTGCGACACCCATTTTGAGAGGACAAACTGAAGTTCCTGACTTGAGCAATGCTGTGAGACATGGTCAAGGTCGAGAACCTTGTCAACGTTTTACTCTTTTTTAGATAGTACCTCCATACTATGGGATCCCTGAAGGTTATTGATAGATCTTTGATCAAATGGCATATCTAGTAACAAGAACACAAACCTCAACCATGGAATATCCTATTGTTGATATGTAGACTAATGCATCGATGAAGGCTATCTCGCTGCAAAATCTTCTGAACTTTCATGGAATGGCCTCCGAAGACCCCGATGCATTTTTGTTTGAGTTTGATGTCATATGTTTAGGATATGATTATACTACTAACCTCCAAAAATTAAAGTTGTTTCATTCTAGCTTAAAGGAAGTAGCATTACGTTGGTTCATGGGATTGGGGGTTGTACTATAACTTCATGAGATCAAACGAAATAGGATTTCCTTACTAAGTACCAAGATTATTGCCAATCTAGCGGTCTAAGGGAAGAAATATTTAAGATGATGTCAAAAGAAGATGAAACGTTGGAAGAGTATGTTGAAATATTTAAATATAATTTACAAAGGTCACCATATACTACTCTACCCAAGGATGTGTTGAAAACCACTTTGATTAGAGGTATGAAAGATGAATGGATAGAAATGCTTAATTTAATGGGGCGGGGTGACATTTCTAAAGAAAAATATGATGACATTGTAAAACTATGTATCATATGTTCACGAGGGACTACACGAACCAAGCCTAGAACTTGTGATCCTCTCAGTAGATCTAACATTATTGGAGGGGGAGGAGTTACATGAGCAACGATTGGTAATCTTTTAGAATATTTTAAAACTAATATCTTAAGTACGCTAACAAAACAATTAGATGTTTTATAGGTAAAATAGAAGTAGGCTGAAGCAGAATAGGAATTAGCTATGTTCTGTCCTCGCTATCGAAAGAAGCATAGTCACAAACAATTTCTCTTGGATACAGTTGAGATATGTGATATTTGTACCAAATATCACTCGATCGATCGTTGTCCTTAGCTTCCTAGGTTGAAATATGTATTGAAGGAAGACGAAGAAGAACCAAAACCAACGTATTTTGTGGCACAATGATGACAATGGTAGAATCACCCATCAGGTATGTTGCAGGACCCTTCTATGTTTCTTTCTGGACAATTTGCTCAATAGTAGTTCTCTAGATTAAATTAGCAGGGCCAACAACATTATCCTACTACCTAGAATCATCAACCATAAATTTCATCACCTTGGACAAGTAACTCATTCCTTGGTCCTTCTCGACTGAATCAACGGTATCCCACAACCTCATGGAAGAATACACCAAATAATCCATACTCTCTGCAATGGGAAAATAAACCTATTCAGGGGCCAATGTAGTCCCAGAATTGGACTTGCTCCATTGGACTGATTAATCAATCAATGGGACTTATTCCTCAGCCACAAAACAAACCACCATTACAACCTCCACTTCAATTGCCTCTAAATGCTCCACCTTCACTATGACCTCAATTATCTACACAACCAAATCTGAATCCAAATAATGTAACTGCAATATTTTTTGAAATTATGGAAACTTTGGATCTCCCCCTCCCTCTTAGGAATGTAAAAAATTATGTCTGTGATTTGGGAGAACCATCTTCCCAGAAGATCACTCAAAAAATCAAGAGCAACTAGAAAATGACAAAATCGTTAAGGAGCAGACTTTAAAATAACATTCTCATCATACTATAATCATTACAGAAGCATAATAATATAGTAAACAAGCTAAAGCCACTGAGCCCATTGAGATTATGGATACTACTCTTATGTTCCCTGAGAGATTAGCCATATTAAGCTCACCTCTATACCCTGACATTGATCTCTTAGGGGAATTTTAAAACCTATGTGTCAAAATACCTCTCCTACATGCTATTAGAGAAATACGCATTTATTATAAAACCATTAAAGAACTGTGTGAGAAGAAGCTTGGTAGGAAGCCAAAAGACTCTTCTACAGTCAATTTGTTAGGGAAACTCTCTAATCTCATCTTGGGAAAATAGATACCTAATAAATATGATGATCTTGGAAAGCATGTAGTCACGATCCATATTTAGGGATATAACTTCCCAAACACTTTAGTGGACTTGGGAGTCGCCATAGATATTAAAACACTTGAAACTTGTGGTCTCCTTGGAATAACTCGATTTAACTTGACTCCAAACATGTTGGAACTAGCCAACAAATCCATAGTAAAATAGAAGGGGATCTTAGATGATATCAATATTTTTGTAGATTCCTGGGAATACCCAATAGATTTTCTGGTCCTCAATCCTAACAATAAACTAGTAGAACACCCCTTGATATTAGGCATACCATGGCTGTCCACTATAAATGCATACATCAGGTGTCGAACCCGAAGTATGACAATCCCTAAAGGACCATCTCTCAAGAATATTATCTTATACCCTCCTGCTAGACCCATCATGTCAAATGATGATTCTATATGTTTCCCTCCTCAGCATGAGGAAGGAAATTTATTCTCTCTTCTTAACATCGAGAAATCTCTTATATTTAAAATACAAACTCAGGATGATATAATTAATGGGTTTATTAATCAACCTTCCACTATTGGAAACCCAACATGTCAAATGTTGAAAGACATGGTCGACAATGAATCCCAATGTTGGTTTGAGGGGGATTGACCTAGGTTCATAGTGTGCTATGCACCAAAAAACCCTCAACTACTGGCCCTTTTGGAAATGACCTACAAGCAAATTGCAATCTCACCCAAAGCAATTATGGGAGGTTACAGAACCAGGTTTCTGCAACTAAAGGATATTCACGCACTCTCTCCATGTATTTACTTCTACTTTATATTGATCTGATGACTTCACATGCATAAGTACTTCACGCAAATTATTAATTTAACATATTCACATTAAACCCATAAACTCTAACAAATAATAGTCTATCTTACAGTTCTTCACATAATTTAGTGAAAATCATGCATAACGAGATACATAACAATAAACAATAAACACATAAAGAGATGCAAGACTTCGCCAAAAATAAAAATTTCTTCTTTATTGAAAGGTTCTTCAATTACATTCACTTACCTGACCTGTGAACACATCTATAGGTTGTATGCACACTCAGTTGTAGACTCTTCAAGGTCTCTGCACACTCAGTTGTGAAGCCTTCTCCAAAATAAAGAAGATAGAAAGATACAATAGTCGAATGAACTCTTCTATTATGTTCTATTTCTTTGCTAAGGTATTACACATCCTTAAATACATTTCATATTTAAAAAAACCATGGTCCACATATCATGGATCCAAATACCATGGATCCAAAAAACAAGGACTAATACGTAATACCCATTACAAAATAAGGGCTTTGTCCCATCCCCACAGCCCTAAAATACTGCACGATGAATATATCTTTGCGAGCTCTGCTCAGTACACTCCTTATTCTATGGGGTATTTTACCCAAAACATGGACCAAGTTGGGACATTCCCAACATGCCTCCAACACTCATCTATGACTCATCCAGAGTCACTCAGCTTCGACACCCTTGATTTTTGTTGTGATCTAGTTGTACACTGCGTTGTACTGCTGGATTGTTTTTGCCATAAATTTTTCTTCTTGGCATGCCTCCTTTGACAAAGCTTCTCTAGTAGGGCCAATAGTATTTTGTAGTATTTTTGTTTCCCTTCTCTTAAAATCCTTCATCCTCTCATCCACTTCGTAGAAAAGTAGCATGGATTCCTCCTACCATGGTTGAGTCCTCTCCCGCAAGATTTGTGCTTTCCTATGAAGATCATCTATTTGTGCCTAGAGTTTCTTTCCTTAGTGGAACCATTTGTTGGTTTGAGGGGCCTTTACATAGGTTCAAAGTGTGTTGCACACTAAAAAAACCCTCAACTACTGGCCCTTTTGACAACAACCTGCAAGAAGATAACAGTCTCAACCAAAGTAGTTACGGGAGGTTGCAAAACTAGGTTTCTGCAGCTGAAGGGATATCTACACAGTGACGTCATGTATTTACTTCTACTTTATATTGATCTTATAAATTCACATGAATAAGAACTTTGCATAGATGATTAATTTAACAAATTCCATTAAACCCTTAAAGTATAAGAAATAAAAGTATATCTTACAATATTTGACATAATTCAGTGAAAGTCATGCATAACCATATACATAACAATAAACAATAAACACATAAAGGGATGCAACACTTCGACAAAAAAATATTCTTTAATAAAAGGATCTTAAACTACATGCACTTCTCTAACCTACGAACCCAACTACAGGTGGTTTACACACTCAGATGCAAACTCTTCAAGGTCTTCGCACACTCAGCTGTGGAGCCTTCTCCATAATACAGAAGATAGAAAGATACAATAGTTGAATGATCTCTTCTATTATGTTATGTTTCTTCACTAAGCTATTACGCATACTTAAATACATTTCATATTTACAAAAACCATAGTACACATACCATGGAACCACAAAGCAAAGAATAATACACAATACCCATTACAAAATAAGTGCTTTGTCCCATCCCCAAATCCCTAAAAGACCATGCGATGAATATATCTTCATGAGCTTCGTGTGGTCCACTCCTTATTCTATGGGGTCTTTAACCCAAAACTTGGACCAAGTTGGGCCATGCCCAACATGCAAGGAGATCTACTGGAGGACTTGAACACTGAACATATCCCACGACTATAGTTCACAATAGAATTCTCATTGAAATTGAGCCTCACAAGACCTTGAATATTAATGCTAATCTTAATAATATTCACCGTGAGAGTCTAATTCAAATTCTTCAAAAATATAAACATGATTTTTCCTAGGAATAATTTGATATGAAGGGCACTGATCCAAAACTATGCACACATCATATTTATATCAATAAATATTCCCAAGTTATCCGTCGGCCTCAAAGAAGACTAAATCCACACCTCAAGGACATCGTAAAAAAAGAAATTTGAAAACTTCTTAATGTTAATTCCATATATCCTATTTATGATAGTGGGTTTCACCACTTGTGGTAGTCTCTAAAAGGAATGGAAAATGGAGAATTTATGTCGACTATAAAGAACTACATAATGATACTTTGAAGGATCATTTTCCCCTTCCATTTGTGGACCAAGTCCTAAACACTCTTGGATGGGTTTAGTGGATATAATATAATCTAGATTACCCTGAAGACCAATATAAAACTGCGTTCACCTATCTATGGGGAACATTTTCATATAGATTCTTACCATTCGGGCTGTGTAATTCCCCAACCACTTTTCAAAGGGAAATTCTCATTATTTTCGTTGATTTAATTAATGAAGGACTTGAACTATATATGGATGATTTTACCTCTTATGGTAATGATTTTGACCATGCTTTGCGTAATATTGAGAAGGTTCTTGCACGATGTATAGCCACCAGGTTGTGCCTCAGTCATGACAATTGTCATATGATGATGACATAGGGCATAGTTCTAGGGCATTTTATTTCTGTAATAGGCATTTAGGTAGACCCAGCTAAGATCGAAGTAATTCTTAAACTGCCTACCCCTCATACACATAAAAAGGTACGTAGTTTCCATGGTTATGTGGGTTATTATTGTTGTTTTATAGCAAAATTTTTAAATAATACAACACCACTGTATGTATTAACTAGACATGTGGAATTTTAGTGGACTGATAAAGGTGACATTAATTTTGTAGATCTGTAAAATTTGGTCTCAATAGCTCCTGTGTTGCGAGGACCAAACTAGAATCTACCATTCCATATATCCTCAGATGCATAAGAAAGGGCGATAGGAGTAGTCCTCAGACAAGAAGAGGATAAAAATTCTTATGCGATTTATTACATCAGCAAAAACCTTACACGAGTTGAGTTAAATTATACTGTGAAATAAAAATACTATATGGTCATTGTTTATGCCATAAATAATTTTTTCCATTACATAATGGGACATCTAGTTTTTCTATAAACTCGTCATTCTTCCATTTGTTATTTAGCTAAGAAATTGGTTACCAATGGTATAATAAATTGCTGGTTACTGTAATTGTAGGAGTTCAACATTACTATAAAGGATCGTATAGGAAAATATAACCTTGTTGCAAACTTGTTGTCAAGAGCTCCCATTGTAGTTGATTCTTCCCTAGGTGAAGACGAATTCCTGGATGAACATTTGTTTGATGTAACTATAAAAATTCCCTGTTATGCTAATATTGTGAATTATTTGGAAACTGGGAAATTACCATCAAACCTTTCATCCCAAGAAAATAAGCTTATCATCTAGCAAAATGCATACTTTTCATTGATGGATGGTCACCTCTTTCATATAGGGGTTGATCTTCAAATTCGAAGATGCATTAGAGAAGATGAAATTTATGATATCCTCAAGGCTTGTCACGATGCACCATGTGGAGGTCATTTTGGTGACTGAAGAACTGGACACAAGGTATTACAGATGGGCTATTTTTGGCCCATAATATTTAAAGATGCAAAGAAATATGTCTAGAGTTATGATAGTTTCCAAAGGATGGGTCATGCCATTCGGGCTTATGAAATTCCCCTCTAACTACAAATTGTATTGGAATCATTTCAAAGATGAGAAATGGGCTTTGTAGGCCCCTTTAATCCACCTTCAAATCATAAATCATATATTCTAGTTTGTACATATTATGTAACTAAATGGGTGGAAGCAATAGCACTCCTAAGGACCACGGAAGAAGCAGTCATCAATTTTATGTTTGGCCTATTTGTTTGGTATGGGTTGCCTCGGGATGTTGTAACAAATGGGGGATTGCAATTCACTGCTCATAAAATTTCATCCATGCTGCAAAATTGCCATATTAAACATAAAATCATTTCTCCTTACCATCCACAAGAGAATGGGTAGGTGGAAAGCACCAATATAGTATTAGAGGTGATTTTGACTAAAACATTATCATTAAATCTCTGAGATTGGGCTACCAAGCTTCCGAAAGCCTTATGGGCTTATCAGACAACCCGGTGAAATACCACTAGCTATTCACCTTATGAGCTTGTTTTTGGTAAGGAACCCATTTTTCCAATTGAGTTCAAATTTAAGACTCTTAGAGCTACCAAGGAAGTCAGATTGGATCTTACCAAAGCACAAAAACATCTTTGCAACAACTCAATGATTTGGATGAAATGCATCTTCTTGCTTTACAACGTATTTCCATAATCCAACAATAGAGACCTAAATGGCATGATCGGTTGATTGAAAAGAAAAACTTTCAGAAATGGGATTGGGCACTATCATATAGTTCCACTTTCCAAGACTTTCTAGGTAAAATTCAAACAAGATGGCTTGGCCCTTATGAAATTACTGAGGTTTATGACAATGGAATGATGTGCCTTACCACAATTGACAATTCTAGCATTTTGTTTCTTGTCAATGGGCATCAACTTCATCTGTACCACCATCCACTTACTTGTGAATCTTTTCTTCACGAAATTGACAATGACACCAATTTGAAGGGTGTATCCAATTAGGGAAATGTCCCCATGGTCAATAGCAGGTAAATTATTCTTCAAAATCTTCTTTATTTTGTACATAATGTAAATAATTTTATTTTATTTTTTTATATAGACATGGAAAAATCATTAATATTTAAATCACAGTTATTGTTCCCTTAGTCACAACTGTTGTTTCCTTAATCACACTTGTTGTTCTCTTAGTCACAATTGTTGTTTCCTTAATCACAATTATTGTTCCCTTAGTCATAGTCGTTGTTTCCTTTATCACATTTGTTTTTTCCTTAATCGCATCTGTTGTTTCCTTTATCACAGTTATTGTTCCCTTAGTTACAGTGTTTGTTTCCTTAGTCATATTTGTTTCTTCCTTAACCATAACCATTGTTTCTTGAGATGTGATTATTATTTCCCTAACTTATTAGTGTTTTTATTTCTTTAGGGTAAGGAACATTTTTTAGCCTTTCTTTCATAAGATGGTGGGAAACTAACTTGTTTAAAGGTTATCATTGGAGAATGCCTTATGAGAATCATTATTAGAATTTTGAAATGTCCATAATTTTTAATCCATTTTGGTACTGTAGAAAATTCACAAAAATACTCATGATGCATTCCTCCCATCACCACTTAAGGAGCATTCTTTCACTCCAATCTCTAAAAGATTATAAGATCGTATGTTTTGATTAGCAAGCTAAAAAAGCAATTATTATAATACTTTTTACATCATCCCTAGCTCTTAAGGAATTGAAATGACACCCCATTTAATGAGTATTCTATTATGATTAATAAAAATCACAAGCCGGCTTGTTCACCTAATTAGCTCTAGTGAATGGCATTGTTATTATTTAGTTACCACACTAGAACAATGTCGTTCTGTAAATTATATATATATATTATATAATATTATATATATATATATAAAGTTCTGAAAAATTCCTTAGTATGGGACAATGGAATCTCTAAGGGTTAGAAAGGAAACCGTGTTGAGGCTATGGAGGCTTGCTGGTACTAGAGGATATGCCTATGGTATTGAAGTAAAATTAAAAATTACGATGTAGCTTGGCTATTTTGTTCCTTAAAAATTAATAAAGGAAAGATCGTTAGATTTATTATGGACATTTATAAAATACTCCAAGAAAGTGGTGATGTTTAGTTGTTCATGACTATTTTATCATAATTCTACATGGTAGGGATATTTTTTTTTTCAAAATTAAACATTCTAAATTAATCTCTTTTATTCTTTCTAATGACGTACTTGATGCAACTATTGTTTTTGTCCATCTATTCTTTGTAGAAATATTTGCATGCCTTTATTTTGTTTGCACCTTCCATGGATTATAATAATTTGAGTTGTCGTTACACCACATGAGTCATAAATATTTCAATGATTTCCTCACATGTCACAGATACCCTCTACTTTCTATTTTTTCCTTTTGATGGTTACTCTATTGTGCTACATTAATACAATCATATCAAACCTTCCATCCTATTAAAGCCTGATTAATGGCTACAAATGACCTCTAATTTTATTCGGGGGTGAGTTGGAATTGACAGATGACTACTTATCCTTGTTGTCAAAATACCATTGCTTGTCATGATCACTGAGCCTCTATACTCTTTGAAGAATTACTATTATCATACATCTTGAATTGTGTTGTTTCCAGTTGCAAAATTGCGTCATGTTGAACAGTTAACAATGGGTGGCCATTCGGTCTGATATGAACCTATCCAATTACAGGCTTCAGAACAGTTGCACAACATCTTGATTCAGGTTGGATGCATGGAGTATTTTGAATGGTTACAGGATTTCGATAATGAGGTAGCATTTGAATTCACAAGGAATTTGGACAATGGCACAACAATGGTGAGAAATACATAGATACAAGTAAGTGAAGGTGCAATAGTGGAAATAACAGGTCTTCTGAAAGAAGGAAAAAAATGGTATGAGATACACACTTCTCTTCAGAATGTAGCCCTCTTGTTTTTGAATACTGGTGAAAAATTGATCAAAAAAGCAAAGGGGTATAACCCCAATTCATTACTAGAACCATGGAAAGAAGTAGCAAGGATCGTCTAATGATATATTACCTGTGACATAAGGTATGATGTGCTAAGGGCACGTCATCTTAAACTAATGACATCCATGAGGCGAAAGGTAACTCTAAACCTTACCCAATTTCTCACTTCAATGTGGCATGGGAAATCTACTAGGTTAAGAAGTTCCAAAGACCATGTCTCAGTCACCAGTCACCGTGGACTTATCAAGTTATTAATAATAAGAAGTCTCAATCAAGTTCAGTAGACTTGGGAAGGGTTCCTTTGAAATCCTAATGCTGGGAAATACATTCCTTTGGGGAATGAAATGATCATTGGAACATCTGGGAATGTTTCAGTTAGTGATAAGCATATAGAAAAACACAATGACGAAAATTTAAATTAAACTCTAGAGATAAAATATATCTTAGAGGGAAATGCACAAATTGTAAAACCTAAAAATATCAGTACAGTGGAGAAAGGAATGGCATCGGTTATAGCTTCACTACCTAAGAGAAGAAGGAGATCAACTAAACTTGTTAAGCAAGGACAGATTTCTTTGAACCCTCTTGAGTAGCTACCGAAAGGAAACTTGACTGAAGGTTTCTTCAATATGGAAGAGATGCACTAAGAAACATTTGGATAGAAATTAGTTCAAAATTTACCAACCTCGGAACAAAAAGAGTGAGAAATAGAAATATCTCAAGCATTAAAAGGGCTAGAGAGTTTACTGGAAACTATGAATTTTATAGAATCCATGACCACATCAGTGGAAGAACTTGTAGCTCATTCTGAAAATCCTCTTGACCACGGGGCTTCTCCTAATTCTCCAGTGACAACCTATCTCATTAATTCTTCATCTACTATTATTCTAAAATCAGATAATGACCCTAAAGTTGTTGCTTCCTAAGAGTGTTCTAGAGACTCTATTGCTACTATACTAGAGCCCTCCTCTCTAGAGGAAACAAATCCATAGTTCCTTGAAGATTTGATTGGTGAAGAACGAGATGATGGCATTGGATTTTCAGTTGAACTTTAGATTGGTTTTCCTCATGAAGACTTCCTGAAGTCTATAACTGAAGTGATGACAATGGAAGTTGGCAATTCCTTGATTGATCTGTTGACATTTGAACCTAGTTAAGAAATTATTGTTGAAAAGCATCATATAATAGTTGATGTTTCTTCTCCTTTAACTCCAACAAACTTGGTTAGAAATTTTGTTCAGAAGACCACAAGTACCAGAGCTGTGAGGAATAAAGGAAAAGGAAAATTTCATGAGGATATTGATAAATTAAAGCAATAAAATGAGAAACATTGAATGAATGTACAACAACTAAAAAATTGACTGTATGGCAGTAAGAAATTTCATAAAGGTAATGAAAAGAGACCTAGAAGAAAGAAGGAAACTCAAGAAATGGAAGTCCAGAATGATTTCATACATGTCTCTAATGAAGAAAGTACCCAAACATACTTTGTTCTTTTTTCTATTGAAATCAGAATTCAGACTAACTCTAAGATATATATGATTGATTTTATTCCTAGCCTTGTCGAAAGAGGAACTCAAACTGACTCTGAGGTATAGATGATTGATGTTCCTCCTAGCCTTGTAGAAATAGGAACTCAATTTGATCCACCATTACCCTTAATGAAAGAGGAATACAAACATAGGATGCGACTCTCTATAATCCCTTGATTGTAGAAGTGACCATAAAAGTCTTGCACAAAAATATGGAGAAACAGTAGGAGACCATAGCAATATATCAGGGAGAAGTGGTTCCTTAGAGGGAACATGAGGATTCCCTCCAATAATTCATAGCACTTACAGTAATAGAATATGATACCTATGTGAAAGTAAGAGGATATGAGAAGGAAGTACATAATTTAAAGGATTCCCTTAAGAAGGTTGTAGAGAAAATCAAGGAAATTTGCTCCATTTGTTCATATGCCTTGGCATGCAGGTCCCTAGCTTGGAATTATGCTTTGTATTTACTTGAGCGATATCAATTGCTCAAAGTTAAATCTATACAATATGGAAAACCATATGAGGTTAGAAATGTACTAGATTTCATTACTACTTTCTACAAACAAGATGAGTATACACAGTATATTCTGTGTGAATTATATATACATAATTTATTTTTGGAAGACCATGTGGAAGAAAATATTGTCGCATTTATTGGAGACATTCAATTTCAAGCTTTCATTTCATTTTCCAAGAACCAAGTGAAATGGGAAAAATATTATCACGCCTTCTAGAGGCGATAATGTGGTCTTGATATTTGGGCCAGAGGGGAGCCTAGTAACGGCTTTCACACACAAATTTGTCATGGTATCTTCCTAGAAAAACTTGGTGTTTCTTCTGCACTTGTAGTAATTCATTATGATGTCTTTCATTTAGGGATGGAATATTTGGAAGATATCATAAATGAGTCTCTTCGCGGAGCTAAAGTGAGATGGTAGACATCACCTAATGAAATCAAGAATAGAGAACCCTTTGGCTACCATATGTTTCAGTGTGCCATGACCAGAGTAGAGGAATATGTTCACTTGGTATTGGAAAGAGGTATCAATTGGATAGGATGTAGTACATATGCCCCATAATCTAGTGCCCTGACCATTTTTATAAATATGATTATGACTTATCAAAAGAAGGTAAGTGTGTGGGTTTTGAAGAACTTTGAAGTAGAAATGGATAGAGGCATTGGGGAGGAAGATTACAAAGCTTACTCCTTGAGTGCCTTACATATTAGTAATTTATTTGCAAGAGGTCACGCAAAAAGGCTAGTTGGGGGGTGATATTGGGCCTCATAATTGTCATAATTTCCTTGCCTTACTTCCTAGTTTTCATACTATTTTCGAAGTATTTTTTATAATTAGCCCATGATAACTTATGTAGCATGTATTCTAGTAGTGTTGTATATGCATTTCTTATTTTATTATTCCTATGAACAGATTTGACCATTAAAGTGTTACTTACTTATGAATGGGTCCTCATTTTGGCCAAGAATATATTGATTTGGAATTTAATGCTACTTCCTAGAATGTTCATGGGAGATCAGATAGCTTTAGTCTCTTATACTTTGTTTAGAAAAAATTAGTTAAAGACGAGCTTCTGACCTAGTCCTCTGGATGAATTAAGATCTCTTGTAGCTTAAAATGAGCATCCTAAGAATAATTAGATTGTCAAGATCACTTTTTATCAGGAATAGATTCTTTGTTCTTATCTTTTACTGAAATTATATAAAAAGTTGCAATAAGCCTCGAAAGGGGTTGCTTAGCTGCATTATTATTTCTTACATAAGTTCATACTTTTGAAGACATCGATTGCAGTTGGTTTGTTGTAATTTAATGGAAGTGTTTTTTAATTAAAGTTAATCTATTGTGATGATTATTTTCATAAGGCAGTTCGATCCCAGTGATTTCGGCCTAATCCTGGAAGCAACATTGTCTTTAATTTTATCATTAAATTGGTGTTTATTCTCCTACTTCAGTTATTTCCATTTGAATAAGTTCTCTTCATTTCTCATTGCTTGTGCATTAAATCAAATGCTCTGTTTTGAATAAGATTTATAAATATTATTACATAATAGATTTGTTGTAGTTATTCTATTAAAAGTATTGTCATTTCTTCTTGTTTCCTGTAGATTACCATAAATCGTTATCTTTTTTATTTAATTTCTTTCGATGGTATGATTTTGTAATACTTTTTTTTCTATTATGTAGTTGATGTTCCCTAAGAAATAACATGATGCTCAGTAGGTTTTCCTTTGTTGTTTCTTTCAAAGAGAATTTAGAAGTTAATGTTTCGAATGGTTTTCTATAAATATAAATTGCATTCCAAGTTTATTTCTTTGATATTGAAGCTTTTATTTTCAATAGGATAGTAGTATCTAGTCATACCAACATTTCTCTTGCATAAATTGTGCCGATAACCTTGAAAGAGAAAAATGGAAACTCAGGTTGATAAATTAATATGGAGTAGTTTGTTGGTCCTTCAAGGAAAAATTAATTGGTTCAAAAACATGCACCACTTATTGAAACTCCAGCATGTTAAATCTCACATGCACACAGTTACCTACAATCCACAACTAATTTTTGTCCTTACTTACTGGTATCCAAACTTCCTCTTGTACACTGTTGCTTTCCTTACTTCCTTGTCCAAGTGCTTGCTCCTTCTCCTTTTGGAGTTCAAAGTCTGATATTGATCAAAATATAAGAAAAAGTTGTCAATTGTTTCTCAAGTCCCTTTTTATCATTGATGTCTATTCTCTTCTTTTCCTTTTTCCTTTTTACTTTTTCTTCCTTTTTCTTCATTTTCTCTTTAATTTCCCTTGCATGCATATTTGTGTTTCCTCTTCTCCCTTTTCTCCTATTATCCTTTATTTCCTTAACTAAATGCCATTTATTGCCTTATTTCATTTCCCAATTTCCATAGCCATTATTAAACCACAAGTGATTCCCACTATAATGTTTACCCACCATTTGACTTGGAATACATGTCCCTTGATCTTGGGTTTATTTTATTTATATGGAAAATCAACGAGGGGTTGTTACACAATATTTTAAGGAGCTTGGTTTGAGAGAATCCTAAACGATGGGACCAAGTTCTTTCTCAGGTAGAGTTTAGGTCAAATTCCATTTCCAATTATATATGGATTACACCCAAGGGAAGTTCATGAGTATAGAAATTTGGGACAAGTAAAAAATATAAGTGTAGAGAGGGAATATTTTTCCACAGTCATGCGATAAATTCGTGAACATGAAAAGCATAAGTTATAGGAAAGCATCCTAAAATATAATAAAAGAGAATATTTGAAAAGGAGAGAGAATAAATTTGAAGTAGGTGATTTTGTCATGGCACATATGATGAAAGATATATTTCCCAGGGGTGAGTATAACAATTTGAAGTTGAAAAAAATAGGACCTTGCAAAATCTTTAGAATGTTTTTAGCTAACGCTTTAGAAATATAGTTACCATAATAGATTGGCATCTCTCCTATCTTTAATGTTGCATATTTATACATGTACCATGAAGATGAAGCAACCTTGAAAATAGAGGACACTACAAAGTAACAAATTCAGTGGAAAAATTACTTTCAGGCAACAGATCCTTTACAACCCGAGAAAATTTTAGATAAGAGAGTGATTAAGAGGACAAGGGGAAAAGAGTACTAGGAATACTTGTTCAAGTTTAAGAACCACCCAAGAGCATATGCTACTTGGATGACTACTACATTATTACATAAAAATGGAAGTTTGGTTGAAGAACTCATGGATAGAAGACCACGAAGAGTTTTTTCCTTAGGAGTATGATGTAGTGGAATCAATAAAAAATATGAACTAACGTCTAGAAGGTCAAAGAAATCATTTACAAAATGACTTTGTTCCTTAACATTTGGGTTTAGTTAAGTAGATTAGGTTGAATAAAATTTGAATTTCCATGTAATTAATATTTATAGTAAATTATTATATTTAGCCTAATAAGGCTCAAATTTGATGTCAAGCCTAAATTGACTTATTCGATCTTGTTTATATGGATTTGAATGAAGCATGAATATTTATTGAAGAAAACATTTGATTCAATTAAAATTTGGATTTAATGTTCCTATGAATGAACTTCATAATCATGAGTCATCTGTTCACTAATATTTGTTTTATAGTGTGTGGAAAGTATTATGCGTTTAGTTTTTATATGATTTGTTCTCTTGGTGTAATATAAATTGAGCCATTTGAAGTCTCTATGCATAAAACTAATGAAAGTTCTATCAATCACTAGATGAGCATTTTCTTTCTCCATTCCTATTTGTTTCTCAGTATTCAGGTTGTCAAAGTGTTTACAACTTTTGGGGAACCTCATTTGTGGCCAATTCGAAGTCCTTTAGTGTTATAAGTTAAATAATAGAGTCGGTAATTTCCTTTCATTAGTTGCAATCTGAGTCTTTGGACCTATTGTAGTTTCCTAGAGACAACCTCCAGGTTAAAAAAGAGGTCAGTGCCTAGGACATCTGAAAGTGTCTGTAAGATATATTTGTAGTATTCAATATATAAACATATTATGAGTTAAAACTAGTTCAAATATCTTGTCCAAAGGCAGATTCAATAGACACACATGTATTGAGTACCCTTTTTAAAAGAATTAACATTAAGGTATAGTGGCCTAAATACATAAATTGTAGCTCTATTGGTTGTTATAATATAGGTGAGAAGTAAAAAATAAAGAAAAAAATGAATGCAGAGAGATGATATCACAGTCCTATGCATTAAAGTTTAGAAAAAACATGGAATAGATGAAGTAAATGAAATTCATAAAATGAGGAGCACATTTTAAGGACATTTTATCTTAGACATCACAGGAACCATTTATCAAAACATGACATATATCAATCCAAAACTTTGAGATTATGTCTGATAGCTACAATTACACACCTTCCGAGAGGAAAAAACACATATGAATAGATAAACTAAGAGAGGATTGCATACTACACACTTCAACATTTCGAATCACTAGAGCTTCTTTATTAATCTTTGAAATAGAGCATACATCACAAAATTTTTCAGACACTTAAAAAACTTGTAGTTTAGATCCACCTCTGGAATAGAAAATTTAAAACCCTTTCTAATGAGTCCCTCACACTCTTTTATAGAGTCTAAAAAGCGAGGACCATTTACAAAATATCATTTCTTGAAAATATCATAACTTCCTAACCATGCGACAACTGAAGCATGCTACTAGTACAACTGTCCTAATTATCACATAATAGTCTTGATTCTATTCTAGAAACAAAATATTTACAAAAAATTCAAATTGACATGGATTTCCATGATTAGCATATAAAAATATCTTCACTGTTGTTCAACTAGTTCCATTGGGAGGGACACCAGCTCTATAATTCAAAATTGTGGGGGATTAATGAAATGATCACATATTTGCCATAATGTTGGATTAGGTACATGAGAGAAGATGAAATTTTGATAGGATATCTTCAAATTGGTCATCTTAGTGTAATTTGTTCTGTCAGCAAACAAAGTCTTTACCAACCAAAGTTACTGGAAATCCCTCTACAGATAGTTGAATATGGTCCTTACTTTGAGGGTATAAGTCTTTTCATGAGAAGCATAAATATTACTCTTGACTTATTATAAGGTCTTCATATTGTTCTCGTGAAAGAAATTTTCCTTGTAGATCCCAATAGTTGGGTAACCCTACTCTAATATTTTGATCAATCCTCAAGTCAAAAGAAGCTATAGATTTCAATAAATCATCGAAATACTAAACTTTGGTTCTAGCTGTCTCTTTCTGAATCATCTTAAAGACTTCAACAAGAGCATCTGTCCCATCAATGATGTTTATTTCCCTCAACTCATTGGTTTATATTTTGTTGAGGTACCTGTTGAAGCCCCGAAAATCGGGTCGACAACAAGGGGGATACCCACCCAGTCCGGACCTTGGTTGGCAGCTCCTTATCCATTTGGTATAGCAGGTCTGACTGGGGATAACGGGACCAGTTTCCCGATCTTGGGTGTGTGTGTGTGTAAAAGTTGGACTATGTTGGTCTAAGAGGAATTTAAAGCTAATCTAATTCAGACTCTTTAAATTAACTCTATGCTATTGTAATCTAATGAGAAACAATATATCTAATCTACACTAACCCAGTGTATATATCTCTTATTATGCGATCTAAAAAGATTTCGAACAATAACTGGTAATAAAGATCATTCAACTATCATAAGAATAGAAATCATTAAAGATAAACTATTTTGCATAAGAAGTTAGGAAAAACAAATATGAGCAGCATATCGCATAATAAGTTATTCATATGTCAGATACAAACAATATGACTCCACCGTACAAAAGTGCCAAATGATAACCCATACATTTATATAATGACATATAAACAAATGAAACTATAAATCACTTAAAGAACATAAGCAGAAATAGTCAAGAGATAAAAGTACCATTTATGACTGGTTCCACTCATAAGCTTCAAGCAACAATGATTTATCTCTCCTTGTTCTAACATCTACTAAGACTACAAAAGTGCAACATCAGTAGCAGATATCAGATGCAAACATTAATAAACCTTGATCCATCCATTCATCAAAACCACCTCTAAGGGCGCAAAAGTGCATGTTCTGAGGATGAGTTTTTGACGAATCTCCGGACCCTTCTCTAAATGCTTGAGAAGGGTTTAAATACTGCTAACTAATTAACTTGATTACATAAATTTAGGATCCGGTTTTCAAATGACTATCCCTCTGATAAAGCAAATTATTTATAAAATTAAATCTGATTCTGAACTATTTTTGTATTTTCTCCTTAGTGCTGTAAGCATGCAGCGTTTGTCTGAGAAGAGTTGGTTGGTGGCCTTTCCCTTTCGTGCGTGCTATAGAAATAGAAGTAACAAGGGCTGGCACCACTTTTTGGTAAACTATCAGATATTTTGGAGAATCTCCCGCTGACTGAATGTATATTTGGTAATAAACCAAATTTCCTTCGAACTGGTTCTGCTTTTTCTATTTCGGTTTCTGTCTTTGTGAATTATTTGATGAGTCAGAATACTTTACTTTTCGAGCAATTCTCTGGATTTTAAAACTGCCTTCGTTCTTCGTGGCGGGCTTTTCTGGTGTGTAAGTTTCAGGTCTTTCGGTAATTATGCTGCTTTTGTGCGCCTTTGATTCTGAGCTTCAGATGACCTATTGGTCATTAGCATCCGTTGAGTGGCATTCTGGAACCTGTGGTCCTATCGTATGTGGCACCCGCTTCTAAAGAGGTCTCTTCTGTGTTCTCCGAGCATTGGTGCTTTCCCCTTTTGCTTAGATGTTTCCTGCGAAATTGCTCCATATTATCTCCTGTTTTATAGTTTGCGTAAAGGAAAAGAGTAAATGAAAATAAATATTGATATGAAAGCTTCAGATCTTGCGTGTGTATAATCATGACATTCAAAGTGAACTGACTCCTTGAAAAACGAAAATCATCCATTCATACAATCATTAATTTCCTTTTTACATGCGCGCACTTAATTCTGATTAATAGACATCTTTCCTTGAATATTGTGCTGAGAAAAAATCGTGCTCATCGCAGATCGCAGATCACAAATCGCAGATTTGTGTTATAGTATTGTGGTATCGCAATATCGGATCATCGCAGATCGCAGATCGCGGATTGTGGACCAAAGATCGTAAATCGCAGATATTAGTCATTGTGTTCTGCTCTATGTGATTGCTGCGATATGCGACGTCGCATATTGGCCGTTAGGGATTTCTTAAGCTTCTCCATTTAAGAGCACTTATGGTAAATGTGATACGATGAATTTAGCATCGCTTCTTCGTGGTTTGATATGCTCACAAAAGAAGTGTTTCCTTTGCTTTGCTGCGATAAGATTCTAAGGAAAAACAAAAAAATGTTCATGGGGATTTTGTTTGAATTTTTTACTAAGGGTCCCCCATTTGCTTGCTGTTGTTGCTAATACCAAACAAAAATGGGGGGGTTGTTGGTGACCACAACAATGGCGATTCACTGGGAAGAACCAGTTATCTCTGACTTTCTATTGAACTTCAACTTCCGAAACAGAAAACTTTTCGTCAGTCTAAACTTTGTTATGGACAGATAGAGTACATTTGTCTTATCCTATCAATGATACTTTATTTCAACCTTTCTGTATTCCATTCGTTTGCTTCCTATGGTTTAACCCTTGTATTTACACCATCCATTACTTGGTCCCTTTTAAAGATAAAAGGAGATCATCTCTGCTATGCTGGTCATTTAAAATATGCTCATTTACCGTAGGTAGAGCCTCTGCTGCCAGCAGGCGTCCATAGCCTCGACAGGGTTACCTGTTACCCAACAATGATCCTTTATCCTCCTTAAAGCTATCTACAACTTTTTCAGAGAGAAAACCATTTTTTTATTTTTCCTTCTTTATTCTCTAAAGAACAATGTCTTGGTTTGGTGGCCAATTTATGACACAGTCATTCACTTGATTTACACTTTTGCTGAACAAGCTGGCTCGTGATGAGACCCCTTGTCTTTTGATTGCAACAATCTTAAGTCGTTGCCCTGTTTTGGTGGACAGTATTGGCAAGGTCAGCAAGTTATAATATCTGTGATCATGATAAGCCAGCTCGTGATGAGACCTCTTATTCTTTGAGATACATATTGCTTTCTCGGATTACTTCTCTGAATGCTACGATTTCCTTTAGCAAGGAGGAACCCATTGTTCTTCCTTAAGAAAGTTCTGGATGATAATAATAGAGTTTGAAAAATAGCAGTTTTACAGAGAATACTCATTTTATTACTGATACCTTTCATTATGTTGATATAAAACAAGTTTTTTGCCAAAGGTTGCTTTCATAAAAATTTTGAAGTCAGAACTAGTATCATATCTAGGGTAAAGTTGGACTCTATTCGTCAATAATAAAGATCAGATTTTCAAAAAAAAAATTACTGTTTGTACAAGTGAAAAATCAAAATCTTAACAGAGGATCTGGTGTCCATTTAACGCGAATTGCTGTAGTAATCATCTACAACTAGTTTTATTTCTAAGAAAGAAGAAAAACAAAAGCTATCCTACAAAAATTTAGAAGAGTTATCTTCTATGGAAAGTATATTTTCAGGATTTTCCATTAACAGGCAAGAATCCTTTCTACCTGCTATCATGCAACACAAACGTTGAACGGGTCCCTAATGACTTCTACAATCTGAAAAGGACGCAAGCCACATTTTCTGGATTTTGTATGTTTGGCCTTTCTCTTCGTGAGGCCTTATCCCATTTTTAAAACTAGATTTCCCTCTGAAAGTTTTTTTCCTGGTCATTATGCTTGAGTCAAAAAGAGGAATTTAATTTAGTGCTGGTGATTGAGCATTGGGTTTTCTTAGCTTGCTCTCGTTGTTCTTCCAAATTAATTATTTCCCCATCTGTCTTTGAGTTGTAAAGGAGGAAGTGATTAACCTCAATCGATGTTACTGTACTAAAGACAAGGAGGGAATCATTAAATGAGTTGGAAGAACCACTTCCTTCCCATAAACTAAGTTAAAGGGAGAAGTGTCAATTGAAGCCTTCTTCGTTATTCTATCTGCCCATAAAGCGTTTACCAAGGTTTTGTGCCAATTCTTCTGGCTCTGGTCAACTGTCTTTTTAATAATCCTGATTAGGTTTTTATTTGTTGACTCAGCCAGTTCGTTTCCTTGCGGATAGTAGTTGGACGAATATTTTAGTTTAAACCCTCTTTTAAGTGCAAAATCAGTCATTGCATTTCCAGAAAAGTAAGAAGCATTATCAAAAATTAAAGCTGATGGCAATCCAAATCTGGTGATTATAAATTGATCAATGAATTTAATGATATTTTCAGAATTAGCTGTCTTGAGAGGTACCGCTTCGACCCATTTAGTGAAATAATCAGTTGACGTGAGGATATACCTATGCTTCTTAGAAGAGTGAGGAACGATCTAACCTATTATGTCCAGGCCCCATTGAATGAATGGTTGCTCAATGTTTACCGGCTGTAGTGGCATGGACGGTTTCCTTTGTCTCCCTGCAGTAGTTTGGCAGATTTGGCATTTCCTCACGTAACTGTGTGAGTCTTTGAACAGT